>VDFB02133381.1:0-27173 GCA_007258455.2 Sequoia sempervirens | reverse complement strand
TAGTAGTGACATGTTGTGAGAGATTATGCAACTACTGGTGTTAGGTTTTTAGATCATTTCTATTGTGCTTGTTACTTCATGTTATTATTATTTAGCACACATTTATATAATTTTGATTAGTATACTTGATAAATTTTAATATTAATCTTGTAGTGGGATTTCCTAGATATGTATTTCCTTCATTGATAGGTTTGATACAGGAAGGTTGATTTTGGTTTATGGGTTGTATATGTTGTTGGCATGATTTTTTTGATCTTGTAGATACCTAGGAGGTATGTATGGTTGTATGTGTTAGTATGAGTTTTGGACATTATTTCTAGTCATTTGGGTTTTTCACCTTATGACAATTACAACTTGCTTGGAGCCTTTTTAATCACTTTGATTTGATGCTTGTGTTCTTGGATAGGTGAAGCTTCATGTTTTCATGTTCCTTTTATTTCATAGGTGGTATTTTGGAGGATGAAATGAGTTATTTCTTGAGATGGTGGTCACTTTGGTTTTATTGCAAGTATTTTAATGGAGCATGAGAGCATGTTAGAGATTCATGTGGTTACATTTATGTTTTAGATACTAAATATGATCTAGATGATGAAGAAAAAAAAATCTACCTCTAGGTGTTGTAAGGGGTTGCTCCAGTAGATTTTATTCTAGAATAGACTTGAGATCTATAGTTGAAACTCTTCCTCTTTATATCCTTAGCTTATTAGAAAATATACTTATAGATTTTGTAGGCAAATATTGGAACTTGGACTAATATGGATGAACAAGTTTATCAATTATTGAAAATCCTATATCAAACCTAGTATGATCTATATGCCTAGCATACTCTAGAACATTAGAGTTACATTTTTTATTATTGACAAGGGCTAGAAAATGATAATGACAATGCCAATGATGACTTACCCTAACTAGAAAAAAATACCTATGATTGATAAATGACAATGATAATGATTGATAATCCCCTAATTCTCAATAGTTTTTTATCCTAAAATTGGAAGAGAGATTTTGACAATAAAAGTGCTAGGGTATTTTGATAATAAAAGTTGTAAAAGATAATGAATGAAATCAGATTTTCTTATTTATATGCTTCACTTAACATTTGATAAATTATGGAGGTTGATTTGCAAGATCAATGAATAGGAATATTCAAGATAGGGTAAGACCTAAATTTTAACTTTTTAAAAAAGAGGGAATTAAATAAATAAAATTCCTTTAATAAAATGATAGCTTGGATAAATAAATAAATATTAATTTATTTATGTTAGAAGAAAATATTCATTTTTTTTATAATTTGTTTAAAAAAGGAGAGCATATTAAAGGTTTTTTTGAAAATGATCTAGTTATAGAGGGAATTATTTAATTTAAATAAATTATTTTTTAATTTATTTAAAACATGAGAGTTAGATAATTATAGAGGACCAAAGATAATTTTAATTAATATGAGAGGTAAAATAATATGTGATGAATTAATTAAATAATTAAAGCTTATTTTAATCAATATAGATATGGTAAAAATATTAAGATGATTAAATAATTAAAAATGATTTAATTGTTATGAATTAAAAGAGGAATATGTTAGTTTAATTAAGTAATTCAAAATTAAAAATATAGTTCATTAATATAATCAGAAAAAATTATAAGGATAATGATGAAATGATAAGATGAAAATGATTATTTATTTTTAGGTAATATGAAATTTAAATTCTACTATTAATTTTCAACAAAATATTTTGTTTCCAACTTTTATTTACAATAGTTTTAAATTATATTTCAAAAAATTTATTACTAGGTTTGGAAAATAAGAACTTGGTTCAAAAATATTTTATAATAATAGTTTACTGAATAGAAAAAAAAATAGTTTAAATTTTATAACAACTTCTATTTTACCCTTTGTTCTTCAAAATGAAAAAATGGCACATGCTTATCAAAAAAACCCTTGGATAGTTCTAATTTTATTCTCTTAAAAAAAATGGTTATAAGTTATGCAGGATTGTATATTGTAGTGAATTGCTTATTTCATTATATTTTATAAGAAACAAAAGTAGATGAGATCTGATTCTTCTATCTACTTGGAGTTTTTCACATATAATAAATGGATTTTTTAGTTAAAAATAATAAAATAATCAGTTGAATAAATGTATGTTAAAATGTTAATATCTTATTCAATGCAAAATCATTAATACTCTTAAGTTGACAACAACTACTTCATACATTTTCCTCAAACCATATATCTCTATTGAAAAGATTTTGTTTAACAAGAATCCTTTAGCTATACATGGATTTATTGTTTTGATTTTTTTTTAATTTTCCTTTTTCTCAAACTTATGCTTACTTTTATATTTTAATCAATTATAGATTTAAATATAATTGATAAGAAAAAAATTCCACATAAAATCTAAATCTACAATCCACTTGAAGTGAATTTTTTTTATTAATTATAGTTTAAACGCATAAAACAGAATTACATTCAGTTATGTCATCACTTATTTAACAGCTATACCATGTAACGCCATATGCAAGCCAAAATCTGCCTGTATAGATCCTAAATTTCTAACAGTGGAAGGATTATGTGATCAGTTCACATTACATAAAAAGATTATAAGTGGCTCTGTATATGAACTATACCAAAAAACAATTTATATAGTCTGTCTATATAGTATTAGCTTATGCTGAGTGTCCCATGTTCCTCCTCTCAATGCAGGCTTCTAAGCTCCCCCAGTGTCTCAATCGCCTCCCATTCTTCATTTGAAAAGACTTCTTCAATTTCCTGATGCACGCTTTTATATTTTAATCAGTATAATTGGTAATAAAAAAAATTCTACATTAAATCTGAGTCTACAATCAAGTTTAAGTTTTTTCATATACAATATATTTTATATAATAAAATGGGATTTTTCTTAAAACCAATGAAAGAGTCAGTTAGATGTGGACTATCAAATAAAAGAAACTATATCATATGTTAAGATACATAGTAAATGCAAATACACATGAAAATAGTAGTAGATGTGGCATGTACCTGAGCCAATGGATGTTGGCCTTGCATTGCATGTACTGGATGAGAGTTTTGATTCTTGCATGGCTTGTACCTGAGCCAACGACAGTTGGCCTCTCATGGCAGGTACTTGACCAGAAAGCTGGTGACCTGCTTTCACCCTTTTATTGGATATTCCTGTGGTAAATCAAATAGCATAACCATCCAGAAATGCATTCAAATAAAACTAAATAGAATGAGATTTTAATATTAACAAAGATTACCCTTTGGCTTTCTTCTCGATCCTGTTTGTAAATAGCATTCTACTTCCGGCCTTGATCGAAAACTATAACCTGTAGCTAGCTCTATATAATACTGACAATTTAAAAAAAAACAAAAAAAAATTAAATTTCACACTTAGAAAAATCTCATCAGATCCTATTTCCAACTGAGAAACTTGAAAAAAGAAAAGAAAAAAGAAAAACTTATCAAACACCTTATCAGGAGCACCGCTTTTTCTGTTTCTCTTTTCCGTTATCCATCCCCGAGGTAACCAGTGAGGATTAGGGATTATTTCCCCTACGGCTCTCCTCCTCCGCAGTGAGGAAAAAGGTGAGAGTTCTTCAAGTTCGTCCAGAGAGGGTGGCTCATACAAAGAAGCGTATGGCAGGGAAGAATCAATGTTCCTAGGTCATATTCCAGAGGACATCTTGAAGATAATATTTTGCCAACTTCCTCTTCACACTCTGTTCCAACTTCGAACCGTTTGTACTTCATGGCAAAGTATTATTTCTAGCTCTGTTCACTTTCACAATCTGTGGGAGCAGAATAATATGCAAATGTGGCTGGTGATGGATCATTATGATGAAACAACTGGGTCTTCTAATGGGCTTGCACTCTTTGATGTCAATAGAAGGCTAAGGTTCAAGAAAATATTTAATGATGAGTGGAGCTGCAGTCACTCACAATGGTTTCTCAGAGCTGGAGATGGGGGCCTCTTGCTTTATAGCTGTAAGAGAACTGGAGCCCTTAGAGTGGTCAATCCATTGACTATGCAGTCCCACTGTCTTGAAGATGCAAGACTGACCAGAAAAAGCAGGATTTCGTTTTACTTGAAAAGATATCATGATGATGTGGCTGTGCACTTCAAGTTTAATTCGAAGGAAAAGACTTATCAGGTTATTGTCATAATTGGAAATCTTTATCTTCGCAGAAGAAAGAAATTTTCTGTTTTGATTTATAGATCTGTAGAACAGAGATGGGAAATTAGAGACATTCACTTTGTGGAAAGAATGGATGGAAATATGACAATTAGCTTTCTTCCAAACATTTTAATGCAGAATCAAAAAGTCTACTGTTTTTCTGAAAATGGGGAATATGCGGTTTCGTATGATCTGAATGGAGATAGCAATATCAGGTTTCATTATATTAGGGGGATGCAAAGTTTCAGGCACCAGACCTTGGGAATTGTTATGTACAAGGGCAGAATGATAATGGTTTGTGAAAGGAAACCAGTGGATCTCCCATCATATATACATGCTTTGGTGTTTTATGAGTTTGATGAGCTTCAGTCGCGGTGGAGAAATAAATGTCAAGCAGCCAGCCACCTGGACCATTTGCCTGGAATTACTGAAAGGGATGCTATATTTGGGTACTCAGCAAAAGGATTGGCCCACCTGGCACCCAGTTTACAGCTATAAAAGCAAGAGGCCCCCTATCTCCAGCTGTGGGAGAGAGAAACCACAGGAGTGACTGCAGCCTCCACCTATCATTGGGCCATTTTGAACCTAGCCTCTGGCCATACCTTATGCCTCAACAGGAAGCACCTGTTGTTTCATCATAATGATCCATCACCAGCCACATTTGCATATTATTCTGCTCCCACAGATTGTGAAAGTGAACAGAGCTAGAAATAATACTTTGCCATGAAGTACAAACGGTTCGAAGTTGGAACAGAGTGTGAAGAGGAAGTTGGCAAAATATTATGTTCAAGATGTCCTCTGGAATATGACCTAGGAACATTGATTCTTCCCTGCCATATGTTTCTTTGTATGAGCCACCCTCTCTGGACGAACTTGAAGAACTCTCACCTTTCTACTCTGAAGCCATCACAATCTATCTGCTTTTGGAAAAACAGATCACACCTACAGACAACGTGGAAACAGAAATTGCACAGATAAACAATGAGATGATTTGTTTTATAGAGACCCCAGGTGAGGCGGTGAGCCCTACATACTCGGACTATTAAGATAACCATGGCCTTTACAGGTTTTTGTGTTACAATCCCAATGCCAAATACACGCGAAATCCCTGTTTTCAATATATATTTTCTTCAACGGAAATATTTTCGGAAATGTCCCAACATACTATTGGTGAAAAGCTACTGACCTGTCTCCCTTTTTTATTTTATTAAATATTAATTTAATAATATATGTATGATACAGTCTGGTCTGGCTTTGAAATTACCAACAAATATTTTGTTCTCGGCCAATTTGTCTTTATGTTAACCAATAATGTTATAGTTACACAGCTCTCGGAGCATAACAGTTGTTAATGCAGATCTCAATGAGTAAATGAGCTTTTAATTTTCAAACTATGTTGGGTTTTATTTTAGTAGCTAGTAATTTTCTTTGTACTTAATAATAGTGTTTGTACGAAAGTTGGATTATGACTAAACATAATTTTAGTAATTTAGTTGGAATGAAGTAATTTTTAACTTGGATACATTTAAAAAAATTAAGTTTTTAGAAATTAATTTTGTTATAAGAGATTTAAGTAGAGTTAAGGATATTCTTTTATTCTTATACATATAAGGATGAATAGAGTGATTTAAAAATGAGTAATTTTTATGTTAGATTGGAGTGAATTCCTTTTACTATTATATATGGCAGAGTATGTTGTGACATAAATTGAATGAGTGGCATTTTTAATTGAAAAGTATATTATTGCAATTAAACTACTTAATTGGTTGAGAAACACACAACCTTACTTTTGTTTGTCATGTAGCGTACTAGATGAATAAAATACCTACTTCAATTGTGTAATTCTTATAGTAAACATAATTTAACTCTAGTTAATATATTATGCATTAGCATAATAAGGATATTATCTTACTCTTATGATATAACTGCTAATATTTAATTTTGTATGTTAGAATCCATATTGTGATGTAATTAGATGGAGTGAATTATTTTTTAGACTATATATGTTAGATATGTTTTGATGTAAATGAAGTGAGTGATATTTAATGATTGAAAAGAATAATGTGTTCTCACGTAGTGTACTAGATGAATAAAATACCTACTTCAATTGTGTAATTCTTATAGTGAACATTATTTAATTCTAGTTAATATATTATGCATTAGAATAATAAGGATATTATCTTACTCTTATGATATAACTGCTAGTATTTAATTTTGTAGGTTAGAATCCATATTGTGATGTAATTAGATGGAGTGAATTATTTTTTAGACTATATATGTTAGATATGTTTTGATGTAAATGAAGTGAGTGATATTTCATGATTGGAAAGAATAATTTGTTTAATGATTGAAATGAATGATGTGTTTTAATTCACCTAAGTACCTTTCTTTGTTTATTCATATGTCCTATGTATTGTAATTGGTTCTAGGAAAATTTAGGGCTAGCAATTCATTGTCCAAAAATTCACCGCCAACAATTCACTACCTACAATTCATCATGAGAAAATTCACTGTAGTGGAAAAAATTCAGGGCAATGGAAAATTAATGGCAAGGAAAGTTCACCACCAACAATTCACTCTAGGGGAAAATTCATCACATTAAAAGTTTGCAATTAATTTTCTGGTGAATTGCTACTGGTGAATTTTCCTTGAGGTGAATTTTTCATAGGGGTGAAATTTCCTAAGTCATTCTAATTAAATTAGTTTATTGGTTGACAAACATTGTACCTTGCTTTTATTTCTCACGTGGTGTATTGGATGAATAAAAACTATTACTTCAATTCTTCCATGATATAATTGGATGGAGTATTTCCTTTCACTAAATTATATATGTTAGGATATGTTGTGATGTAAAAGGAGTGAGTGACATTTCATGATTGTAATATATATTGTTATTTAGTTTTGATGAATGAATTTCTTTGGTTACTTTATATGTCCAAATATTTATTGTGAACTAATTGGAAACTTGCTTGTTGCTGAATTTTTTGGAGATTGTGGTCTTTTATTGTTATTGTTTCCACAACCTTTCCAACTTTGATGTCTTTAATGTTTCTATCTTTAATTTGTAAACTTCGTGGTTTCGGGTCCCTGTAAAACCCGTTTTATCCTCTTTCAAAAAATATATATTGCAATTAAATTGCATTATTGATTGACAAATAGATAATCTTAAATTTTTTTTTTTGATGTAGTGTTAGATGAATCAAAAACCTCACTTATGTTCTTACACATGAACACTATTTAATTCTAGTCACCATATTATGCATAGGAATAATAAAAAAATTATTTTAGTATTATAATAACTACTTATTTTTCATAGAGAATAGAAAGTGATCTACTGCATTGACAAAATGGTAAGGAACAACAAAAATAGAAAACATATACAAAAACTATTTGAAAAATTAATAATTAAATATGGAAAATAATACATTTCTATTATATTTGAATAAAATGAGTTCAAATAGAATAGAGTTTTGCAATATAAACCTATATTATGGAAAGCCAAAATAGAAGTAGCAATCATTCTTAGAAAAGCTAAAATAAAAGTTATTTTAAACTAGTTAAGACAACCAAACCTTTAAAATTAGATAAATCTAATACAAATAAATATACATGCAATTAACAATGAAAGGGAGGGATGATGCAAGAGAAATTTGTTGCAGGTGAGGGTTTTAGTGGTGAATACAATGACAATGTGTAATGAATTAGAAGGGAAGCCAAGAATATTGAAGAATCCTAGGTGGGTGTAGACAATGGTGATGGGGTTGGTACAAATACTACATCACATAGTGAAAACCCCTACAAGGTTGATGTAATTGAAATTGTGGAAGATGTAGAGGTTTTTGAAAAGATCACTATAATTGGGAGATTTTTTGGGTAAACATACACGTTATGAAATTAGTGAAAGGGTCTCCAAGAACTGGCAAGGATCCAATTAATAATGAATTTCCTACTGAAAGAATTCTTTATTGAAGTTCTTGAAAATGAAGTACTATGAGATAAGGTGATGGAGAATGATAGATGGAAAAATGTAGACTCCTTCCTTTATTTACAAAAGTGGGAAAGGAATTCCAATCGTCATTTATTAAATCCACAGAATGACTAGACATGGATTTGACTCTACAACTTACACTTTGAGTATTGGTTCCATTGATGCTTAAAAAACATAGGGGACTCAATGGGGTTGGTGATTGACATAGACTTCAGGAATAACAAATCCCTTATCTATACAAGAATCCAAATTATTACAATATACTATATTCCTAAGGAAATTTATATATCTTCTCTGAAAGGTGAATGGAATAAATCAATTGGAGTGGAAATTCCAAAGTCTTTCCACGTTAACTGAAAATGACATAGCCACTCTAAGGAAGATTGCAAAAGGAAAGCAAAACATTTAAAGAAATTTGGAAAGTGAAAAGAAAAAAATAGGAAATGATTAAGGAAACCAGTAACAAGGAGGAAAAAAAGGATGGAAAGGAAAATGCATGGGCCTTAGTGGTGGTAGAAGCATTAGTGGCTAGCCAACTAGAAAACACAATTCATATGGAGGAAGGGGAATTAATGGAGAATCAAGAGTTACCACTAATAGAGATTGCCTTGATACAAAATGGTGAAAATTTTAAAATAAGTGTATAGAATGAAAGAAAATGGGAATATGCTTCAGAGACAAAAGATGCCATCAAAATATCTCAACCGAGGCACCTTCCAAATTTCAAAGGTCACCTCAACTCCAAGAATAAGAAGGAAACCAAATAAACATAAGAGGGAAGAAGAGGCTTCAATACGTGATCAAACCTCAATCAAATTCTACATGAGTAGATCCAAGGGAGGTCGTTCACCCTTGGAAGAAGATAAAGATCCTCACCTAGAACATTGGGGGACTAAATGCCCTTAACAAAAAGCATCTAGTCAAGCACCAGTTGAACTATTTGAACACTGACATCATATTATTACAAAAAACTCTAGTGAAGGAAAATGCATACCCTAGAATTTTCACACTTGTTTGTGCCTGAATTACTTTATTTATCCTTATTTATGTCATAATTGGTCCTATTTCGCATCCACAAGCCTAATAAATTGCATCTTTTTATGGATAATCATGACAAAAATCAAAGGGTAAATGATAATTTAATGATTCTAGTTGTGTGTCCCTAATGTTTGGATTGGGACTAAGACACTACCTAGGGTGTATTTGTTCTCAAAAGGTCTTGGGACCCTCTTTGGAGTCTATGCCTTGAGTTTCAAGCCTTGGGACTAAGACAAAAACTAGGACGTTATAGTCCCCCTTAAGTTATTTTTGGGTTTTAATTTCAAATCTTGGTGAGATGTAGCCTCCTTTAATTAATGAATTTATATGTTAGCTTGGTGTGATGTAGTTTCAGGATATTAATCATAGATAAGTAAATACAAGGTTCTTTTCCTATTTTATCATATAAGAAATTCATGAGAGCATCCTAACAAGTTTACAAGTGACACAAGAGCATTCAAGAGAAATTCATTAAGTATTTAGAGCCAACATCAAGATTCAAGCATCATGTCAAAAATATTCTTGTGGTTTGTGTGTTTTTCAGCTAACATTTGTGATGTAGGGTTTTGATTCAAGCAAGCAATTCAAGTCAAGATATATCAAGCACTACTTCAATTCAAGATCTACATTCAAGTAGCCACTTCACACAAGTTTGTAGATTTCATATAATAGGGGTTTCGTGAGTTTCAACATAGCACTTTGTCCATTCATCATTTCCCCTCTTTATTTCATTTCATTCAAAGGTTTAATTGCCAACAAGGGGTTTGACCAAGGAAAACCCCCATTTACTAACAATCAACAAGTTTTTCCTCTCTTGCATGTTTGTATTTGTAGATTAAGGTTGAAGACTTGAAGATCACTTGAAGTGAAAAGTTTCCAAATTGTAAAGTTGCATTGCAAAGTTGTCATATTCATGGAAACTCACCTACAAGTCAGATTTGGAAGTTTCAGGATCAAAGATTTAAGAAGAAGGAAGTGCAAACATTGAGCCTCGGGATCACAATCAAATATTTCATAAACTCAAGATAATGAAGTGGGTGGACTTTGCAGACAAGTGGATGAAGTGGGTCTAAGCATACATATAAATTCCAAGTTATTTCATCATAATAAATGGTACCCTGTGTGGATTTTTTAGCAATGCTAGGGGATCTAGCAAGGAGACCCATTATCTCCCTTCCTCTTTTTGTTAATGATTGAAGCACTAAGCTACAATATTTCCCTACTCCATGAATTGGGGAGTTGGAAGGGCATAAAAGTGTTAGAAGTTATCTGGCCATTTCACACTAGTTCTTCACCAATAATACCATCCTCTTTTGAACTTGATCATTGGAGGAAACAAAATAAATCAAGGTGGTTTTGGAAAAATTGAATTGTGAAGTTGGTCATGGAGTGAATAGGGAAAAATTAGTTATATTTTTTCAATACTAGAAAAATAATGTAGCATAGAATAGTAGGTGTGCTAGATTTTAATACAAGTTGAATCCCATCGAAATATCTAGGAATTCCTCTATTCTACAATCGTGCTAGACCTTCATTATGAGAATATACATTGGATAGAACTATAGGTTTGGAACTAAAAATTGGAGGGGAAGGTGGCTCATATTGGTGAGCATGCTAATAATGATAAAGGTGGTTTTAGTGGCTATTGCAATATATATGCTAACATGCCTAAAACCACCAAAAAGGGTGGTGAATCAGTTAATGGGGATACAACATAAATTTCTTTGGGATGTGGCACATGATTAAACAGCATCCATAACAGGCACAAGCGCCCATGGCATCAAGGACTTGTTAAATGTACAGCAAAACCATACAATGCACTCATTGAACATTGATCTCATGAGAAAATGAGTTCAACTGGCCAAGACCTGCAAGGAGGTACTCAGCAAGGGGTCTATCATTCCATCAGTTAACCACCTGAGAACTGAAATGGTGGATGGGGAAGACAAATCCTCCTAAAGAATTCTTGAACATATTCTGTTATCAGTCCAAAGCCACAACCCTAAAGTCACATAAGTACAAAACAACAGGACATGTCCTATGGGGAAGCCAAAGAAGGACTCAAGGCCCAATGGAAGATCTTTCTGTCCCAACCAGCAGTGCCAGAAGCCAACAAAGAATGTGAAGCTAGACACCACATGGCCATGTTCTAAAGCCTGAGGAAACATTCTGAAAGCATGGAACAATATAATGATTCCCAACAACCTGGATTAACTGTTCTATATTGAAACCTTCATTTTAAACCAAGGACTCATAGAATGCAATCCCAGACACCATCATCCACTCATGAAACTAGCCTGTTTAAATGAAGCAGCCAAATCTTCATGTTGAACTAGGGAATTAAAGTAACATGCATCAAACATAAAAGGTGCCTAGCCATGAACCATTTGAATAAATGCCTGTTTGGACAACAGGTGTTCCAACCACATATACTTGTACAGAACGACCAAGGATCCCTAAAGACATGTAGACTCAAGTGGATGGTATCCTTTGTAAAATTGAAAAGGGAATCTATGAACATTTCAATGTGAAGGAAAGAAGTAGGAGCTATGTGTTTATATCAACATGGGACCAAAGGATGGTTTAGAATTGGCCCCTAATAAAAACCCCAAGAGGTTACCTTTTGAACTCCAAGAAAAATAGGGGAAACTAAAATGGATGTTGCCAACCCAAGGAAAATTGAAGTTGAAATTCAATGGGGCTTGGGTAGTCCCACAATACTAGTTTACAAATTTTGACCAAACTAGACACTGAACTAATTTTTTCTAACTAAATCTTCACTTTTGAGCACTTATAGCAGCTAAACCATGAGGAATTTGAAGATGATGCAAATTAGTCATTTGTGACATTTTTTTTGTAGAGTCTAAATACATTTTTTTCAAAAGTTTTGGAATTAGATTGCACTTCTTTTAACATTTCCTTTGAAAACTAGTTTTTCTCAGTAATTTTTAAGGAGTGATGCTCACTGTATACAACATAATTTTTTTCCATGAAGGATAATATTTTAATTATTTCAAATTTATATTTTTACCCATGATATCTAGCACTTTAATTTGGTTTCATAGTGTTTTATTGAATATTTTTCCTTAATCAAGTTTCAAAGTCAAACCAATTACAATTCAGACACAGGCGGACTTATACAACATAAAAAAATTCTATTTATTGAATTTTTTTTTTGTTGGATCAAGGACTTCAATATCTAGTGCATTGATATTTTCTAAAAAAAAATCATAATCTACTATTTTTCCACGTGTAGAATAGAGAACTTGATTTTTGATGAAAAACCTACATTCACAAGAAACAAAAAATATATATAATAATAAATTAAATTTATTTAAAATTATATTTTTCAAGAAGCTTATAATAAGAACTACATACTTACAAAAAATAAATTTTAAATAAATTTATTTGATACCCCAAAAGGTAAATCAAAAGTGGTTTTTTATCAGCATTTTTATAGGAGTAAAGGAGACTCTATTATAGGTATGGTTTAACACTAGCATGATTATATCCAAGGGGGTTTTATCTAAGGTGGTTTGATCAAACCCTCTTCAATTGGAACCCTTTAAATGGAACTTTTCAAGGCTTAAATCATTATATTTTCTAAAAAAATGTGATTTCAAGAAAAATCAGGATCTCCTAGAAATTGTAAACCAATATTGTGGGGTCACCTATCTCAAAGGGAAACCCTAGGACCTTAGGTGTAGGATTTGTTCATAGCAATGATAAAATGAAAAATGTGTGGGTAGTGTCCAAAATATTTTTGGAAGGGATGAAAAAATAACATAGAATGTTCGACTCTTAAAGAAGGGGTGAAGTTCCATGAAGATAATAGTAAGCACCAAGTTGATATTAAGGGAGATTCTTAAATTTTAATCATGGTAGTTTCATCAAATCAATGTCACTTACATATTCAACCCATCAACTACAAAAATAATCTCCATGTGTTGACCAGTTGAAGAAGACAAAACAAATCCAGGAACCTCCACTACATGCGTAAGACAAATCTAAAATAATCAAAGAAATATCAATTCTACCAATAATAACATAGAAATTTTAACCATGTAGTACCAAGGACCATCCACAAAAATCTACAAATCCTATAACCAATTGCTGCAAGAAACATCTCTCTCAACAATCTTCCACAACTCTCCCATGTTCTCCATATCTAATAGAAGAAAGAGATACAAGAACCTCCATGTCATCAACCAAGTGACAAAACATTACCACAAACTAGTGATCACCATAGCTCCACATAGAAATATCACATCTAAAGTCATATGAATCTGAACATATAGGAAGAAGAACCAAACTAAGGAGAAAAATCTGCAAATCATAAACATGTAGCATACCCTTCTACATACACATCTAAATGCCAACTATGTCAAGAAAGATATCCTTCACAACCTCAAGATAAATGCCATAAAAAAATCCAATCTTGTTAAACCTTGAGAGATCAAACATAACATATGCATCATGTATCTACATGGATGTAACCTTCTTAAAGAAGACCAAACTGCTCCATTTACTATCTTAGGAAATTGGCATATTACCATCCCCTATGATCATCATAAATTAAAAGGAAAACCCAATGAGATAACCATGCTATCCATCTCTTGCAATGAATCCTACTAAAACATCTAATAAAATCGAAAGATCTATGTTTATGAAAGAAGCAATAAAGCACCTGAGAGAAACAATAGGCAATACCTCTCAAGTGATAAGCTTCTGATTAGACCAAGAGTGGGGAATACAAATGCTCCTCCAAGATATGCAAGTGATCATGACTCCTCTAAGAGCAGTCTCCTCATAGGTCTCTTTTGAAATTACATTCAACCAAGGAGTAGGCTCCTCAAACTTTTGTTGAAATCTCATCAAGAGTAACCATCTCAACAACACTTCTCTCATCTCAACAGAAATATAGCCTCACCCAAATCTCCATGTATCCATGAGCACTAACAAATAATAATCTCATGCTAAACTCCAAATGCATCATTACACTATCATAAAGTTCTCAAGCATATGACCATTACACCCAAAACATAGAGAATCACCAAACCACTATCAAAGATTGAATCATCTAAATCAAGAACTTATCATGACATTATGATCTTACCATCCCCATTAGGAGATCCCATGCTCCAATTGAGCATACCATGTTCTCAATATAAATTCATCATGTCAAAGCTCTAATGTACAATCATGAGTATAGCATGACATAAGAAAAAAAAACTATAAACCAACATCACCTATCAAGCACCATCAACACCTCAACCCAAAGACCACAAGAGTCCTCCATGGCTTCAAGATGCTACACATCCTCAAATAATGTTCACATGAAAATTTGAAGAAACCCTTTTGTAGCAACATGATCTACTTGAGTCTCTCTAAAACATCTACATCACTAAAGAGGATCATTCACCACATAGTGATGAATACACAATCATTGCTAAAAATCCCATTGAACCATGGTATTGAGATTTCCAAGCACATTACACACCATCTCCAAGATCTGAAAATCATCTAGGCTAATGCATATACAAGTGTATTATTGATCACACCAAGTGAATCCAAGATCTCCAAATCAAGGAAATACGCTATGCTACATAATCAAAAAATTGACTATCTAAAGTACTCTTGTATCATCCATCCTCTCATCTCAAAGCAACTAGACCAATACACAAGTGACCATAGACAAGGCCAACTAACAAGTCTACATCAACATAGAATCAAACCTAGTGGATATAGATAGTCCACATCTGATTCATATATGCAATCATGTAGGTAAAGATAATCCACAACATTGCACAAATTGTATATCAAATCAATGCAAAATGAAAACCCATTATCACATTGGAAATTATAAATATGAGATCTCAAAGAGAATAACCATGTAGATAATATGACTCAAGCACCAAACCAAACCCATATCCAATTTTTGAATCATCTCACAATGAGCACCATAATCATGGAATCCACCAAGCATCACCACAAAAATGTTGAGTGACTAATCATATGCCAATACTCCCATGTAGAGAAAGAATCTCACTTCCTCACACCCTGCATGAAACATGAATGCAAAAATAAAACTATCTATTCCAATAACACCCCAAAAATGAGGGTCTAGAAAATAACTTAACCATAGCTCCACAAAACCACAAGTTTTTCTTGACCATGTAAAACGTGCAAAACCACTTTGCTTGAAAAAAACCCATGTGTATCCACACCTGCTTCACATCTGGAAGATTCAAAAGTATAAAAATTGCCATAATAGTTAAACTAGAATAATGGATTATTACATATGAGCATAGATGTAATGACGCGAATTGCACCTAGGGGCAATTTCACATTTTTGCATTTTTGCCTAGCATTTATGACACCATTGGGAATTAATGAAAAAAATCCCATGAGTCATAATTTCACAATTATGACTCCATGTGGACTTGTGGTAGAGAAACAAAAGATTGGTAACATGTTTCCTAAAAATCTAGGCTTTGGATGCCTACGTGGCTTGTAGATGTCTGCACAACATGCTAGCATCCTGGTGGTTTTTTGAGTTTAAAACTGGGAATCTGGAACCCCAACTCTTTTGACACGTGTCCTAGCAATTAGGTTTCAAATGAAATGACTCTTTTCCATGCTTGCATGCATTAAAAACCCCTCTCTTTCTCTCATTTTTCATGGGAAGTCATTCATTAAAGCTTTCTTGTTAATTTCTCTAGGCTTTAGTTCTCTTCATCCTTGATAGTATCACTCTCACAAGTGAAGCCATGCTTGACTGAGGTCCCTCTACCAACAAAAACTCTCAAGTAAGCACTCAACAGTGTGTCCATATGCTTTGGAGAGGGTCTTGCCCCATGGGTAATGATTTATGTCTCTTTCACTTTCCTTAATTGTTCATTTACTATCTCGTGGTTCGGGTTCTACTCCTGATTGGATTTTTCTTTCACCACATGCTTTGTTTACCTCATTTACTAAGGTAGGCCCCTATATAGCCCCAACATTCCCCCTTTTTCTTCTATGTGTAGGCGCAAATTGGAGCTTGGAGTGCAGAGTTGAACATATGGTAAAAAGTAAGTTCCATCTGAGTTCCCTTGTGCTTGTTACAGTTTTTCAGCTTCCTATTCATTTTTTTCATTTAGTACATTCCCAACTTGAGCTTAGAATTGAAACATGGTTCTTTCCACTCGAGCACTTGATCCCTCTGTCACTTAGGACACTAGCACACCTTTTAGATGACAAAACAACACGTTGGTGTCTTAAAACCACACTGCTATCTTTTGGCCGAGAGATTTCTCATTTGAGGCAGGAATGTTGGGGTTTCTTTCTATCAAAGACCTAAAATAACTTTTTTCTGAAACACAACTTAAGGTATACTTTTCCTAGATTTTCGTTGACTTGATTATGTTTAGGTGTATAAAGGAAATTATTTCCCTAGTGATCTCTTGAGAATAAAAGGACTAGTGTGCAATGAGTCCCTCTTATATCAACATTATGGTAAACCCAATGTGAATGCATCAGATCTATTTTCATGATGTATCATGTCTATGACCAACCCTTTTTTGAAGGAGATTTTGATATGTTGGAAGAGTCTCTAGATGGTTTCTTAGAAATGATTTCTCTTATCTATAAATATTCTTAACAAAATCTCCCCTTGCAAGCTGAGGAGTCAGTAAATGTAGTTATGATCTATGTGGCTCATTTGAACCCGAAGAAATTCATCATTGACATGACCCTAGCTGAACCATCCCCTAGTGATAACTATTTTTTCTTTGGGATTTCATGTCATAGTGATTCATCATAGTTATATTCAAGGTTCGTGAGAGCTACAGACTATACTTCCTATAATACTATTGGGAATACATACAATACTTGGATCAACAAACCTTTCATTTCCACATCACAACCCACTCAAGTTCCTACTTCTCTACCACCTTCCCAACCAAGCCTTCCTTCAACACCTAATCATGTGATCAAAGCACTAGGTGATTATGATCTTGTTGAGAAACTTCATGTTAGCCTAGCTAAGATCTCACTTTGGCACTTTCTTTAGACCACTATGGTTTACCAAGAGATGCAACAAGCAGCCTTGCAAAAGATTCTTTTGTTTGCCTCCCCCAGGCTTATGGATTTTAATTCATTATTGGCTCATATTAAGGTGGATTCACCAAATAGTATGTTCTACCCGCAAGAACTCTCGCCTCTAGATGTACAAAAGCAAGCAGATCCCTTGATGATTATAATTAAAGTTAACAATATAAATATTAGGCATGCTCATGTTGATACTAGTTCAACTCTCAACATTTTTGGTGTGGACCTATTAGCTAAAATTAAAGTTTATTCATCTTTAGCAACCTCTTCCTTGTATATTCATGGGTTTAATAACACTGGTTGTTAAGCTCTAGGCATGATAATATTGCATTTGTAGCTAGGTCATGTTACCTTTCCTACATTGGTTTATGTGATACCCAACCTGATACCATACAATATTCTCTTAGGAAAACTCTCGATACATGCTATGGGTGTTGTGGCATCTACTTTACGCCATTCATTGAAGTTTGTCACAAAAAATTGGGTGGTTATAGTTAAAGAAAATCCAGAAGCTATTCACCTTTGTAAGCTAGTAGTTTTTGGTCGTGCTTTAGTTATATCCACTCTTAAGAATTGTATTCCATCCTTATCCATTGATGATATGGCATGTTCCTCATCAATACCCTCTATGGAAGTCACCCACGGAGCAAGTGTTGACAAAAATGAACCACCTAAAGTAGAAAATCCTAAGTCTCCCCTATCTTCTCCTTCATCTTTTCAATCAAATACTTTCCTTGGTGATGATTGGGGTTCCTTGGATTTCTCTAAATTCTTCATCGTAGAATACAAGGTGAGCCCCTCTGGTATAGAAATTTTGGGTATTACTAATACAAAGGTGGATGACACTATTGGAATCAAGGAACACTGAGAGGGGGGCTGAATTAATGTTCTATGAAATTCAACAATATTAATCTTATCTCTAAACAACTTACATAATTGAACCAAAAGAAATATGTAAGCACATAAATCAATCAATGAAAACACCAAAACAAAAGTATTTTTACATGGAAACTTTATTAGGGGAAATACCACGGTGGAGGTGAATCCACAATTTGAGTACTAAAATATAAGTGTTTTACAAATGGGGAATGCACATGCATTCATGCATAATGCCTAGAGCTCATTGCTCAGATACAAAATAAGACTCATTGTCTTACAGAGGATTTAAATTACATCTAGAAGTTTTGAACTGAGAGAATAGCATCTACTAATGCCTTATTACACTTTCGGTTAATGTCATCAATCACATTCTTGATTTGCTTGTCTGATTTTTCTCTTCTGCTCTGTCTTCTTTCATTCACATCACAAATCCTTTTATGCACAAGTGAAATAGTGCATAATTGCTCTACAATCCTTCTAACTTTCACAACATACATCAACACAATTTGCTCATGTTTCAAAATGATATAATTGATCACTTATATATATCTGCAACTAAAAATTTAATTGCTACAAGTCAACTCCAATAAAATATAAAATATTTACAAACTTTCATCTCAAATAATTTCAATGTGCACCATCCAAAGTTGGCCATAGTATAGTGAGGACCCAACCCAAAATAAAATCCTCAAACCCAAAAATACTTCAAACAATTTTACCTTGAACATTTGAAACATGCCACATTCACTTAGTCGACCTTCTACCACTGTTAAATAAAAAATCAATCAACCGGATTTCCTAACTTGTACACCAATTAATGTGATAGCACAAAACTCAAGAATAAGATATTCTAGATACCCAAAGACCTTCCCTCAGATCCACAACCCAAATTGATAAACTGGTAATGCAAATGGATTGACAAATTCAACTTCAGTTGGATACCCTATTCTTTACTCTATCTCTCGGTATGGATGGATACTGAAGTGCAAACCAGATCAATGACTTAGGTTTCCATCAACGACAACACTAGAAGAAATATTCCAATAATCTCCCTCTTTGGCATTGATGGAAACACTTAGTGAAAAAAGACTAAGTGTCAGAACCAACATACTGTAATCCTTCAAGACTTCAAAAAGTCACAGCTAAAAAAAATCCCCCTAAATTTGATAAGTAAATTTTCACTGCTCTCTCTCCCCCTTTGAAATCAATGAAAAATATATAATAAAATATTTTGCTGTAGTATGCCCTTTTGAAGTGTAACTAAAAATTACTTTTTGAAAAATTGGTTCAATTTTTTTGAAGAAATAAAGCTACTACTTGTGTTAGAAAATTATTTTGCATTTTTCCTTCATCTTCAGAAGAAACTTATTCCATGCTTCTACTACAAACCTAGTGATTATGATCATACTATTGTTTTCAAATGTCTGGCTAATAATCTTGACAAAGGATTATGAAATGGTGATGGCTTCTTCTAATATCTCTCCTTTCCTTAGTATCTCAATTAATTGTTCTAGTGTACATTTTGTTATGTCCTTTACTTTCCAAAAGGTGTCAAAAATCTTGTTTCTAGTTATTTGAACATTTTCATGATTTGTCTTTAATTCTTGATTCCTTTTCTTAATCGTACCATCTTGATCTTGAAACATGTTAAAATCTTGTCCAATATTGTTAAGCTCTATTTCAATTTGTTCCAACTTTTCTTTGTACTTGTCGATTGAATGAGGCTATCAAAGATAGTAGTTATAGATGTTGTTGTGTTTATGCATTGCCTTAGTTGATTCATGTTCCTTTTTAGCTTGGTGAGTGATAATTTGTACTACTTCTTCAGGTGTAGAATTTCTTCTTCTTCTTCCTTGTTATGAGACTCGGAGTCCATGATTTCCTTGATGCATTCAATCATCTCTTCTGGAAATGTATTCTATAAACTCTCTAATTTAATATGGTTGTGCACAATATGAGCACTTAGTACTTTTAAAATCATGTCCTGCTCATATGAAGGTCTAATAGACCATATGTTTGCAATTTTCTACATTCCATTTTCCTCATGAATAAGCTACAATAGGTCTTCTTTGGTTAAATCACCTCTTTCTTCACTTAATTCTATCATTTCTTATTCTGATTTGACTATTTCTAGTTCTTTTCTTTGGGTCTCCTTAGTTTCCTTATCAGATTCCTCATCTGGTATGTCCAAAATCACCTGTTCATTTCCTTTCCCTTCAACTCTTGGATTCTTACATGCAGGTGGAGTACATATAGCAATTTATTTTTCTCTTTCCTTTTTCTTTCCATCTCACTAGAGGGGGAACCAACTTCAAGTACCCTTACCGGAATGGGAATACCAATTGAGCCAAAATTTCTTAGCAAAACTTTAAAGAAACTTTCATATACTTGTTCACAGTTTGCCAAATTGTTAGTGTATGTAAATCTGCTTGCAGACTGGTTCACTCTCCTCCCATATTATGTTATTGTTCAGTGGTAATCCATTCATAAAGTACATCACAAGACATATAACCAAGGTACCAAACCTAAAAGGGTAATCTGTCTTTTTTTTCAATTGGACACTCTCCATTAGTTGATCTTTCAGTAATCTACAAAGGTCAAAATCTTAATCTTCCATTATCATCTTGTGTGAAATGTAAACAACACCTACCAAAGTTGCACCTTCTCTATTGCTGAAAAATATTTTGTAGAATACTCCATGCACAATGTACCTTGTTATTGAATCTCTAATTGTTGAGATTATTAATTCCCTTTAATCTCTAATTACTCTAGTCAAAGTTTCAACTTCTTTATTTTGAATTGACTTCTTCCTCCACACATCCACAACTTTGCATAACCCAGTAATAGTTCCAATCACTTCTTTCAAGATATGGTAGGCTTTATCCAGAGTTAGAATATCTTAATTCAATCTATCCAGAATAAAATCAATGATTTCTACACTTTTGAAATAGGGGAATTCACACCAAATATCCAAGCTTTTTTGTTTTGCTTCTTTCAACTATTTTAATTCATTGTGTGACATGTTTCTTACAACTCTAATCTTATCGCTACTATTTTCATTTAGGTTTATCATTCCTTTTTTTTTCCCATTCTACCTTCCTTACTTATGTCTTGATTCTACCAAAGAAGTTCTTCAACCACACATCAAATTAAATAAAAATTTCTCAATACAACTGAAGTACTTGATGGAAAAGAAACTTTTACGGACCTTCAATTGCTTGAATTTATTTACAAGTATTTTCCAATGTATCTTTAAATCATTAATACAACTGTTTACAATTTTCCACATTCTGGCACCAACTAATGATTGTGGGAAAATAGTTTTCTTGAAAAACTCCCCTAGGCCAATGGCCTAAAATCAATTTCCAGAGGAATTACCAACACCAAATTCTAGTATAGAAACATTTCCTGCATCAGAGTAACTCTTTCTACCCATTTCTTCTTCATTTTATCTCTCATTTCACCTATATTTACTTTCCATTTTCATTTATCATCTTTCTATGTATTTTTGACTTTGTATGTCAAACCTCTTCTATCCATATTTTTGTTTCTGTAGAATCTTGCAATGTGACTGTATTTGTTGCAAATGTAACACATAGAATTTCCTTGTCCAAAATAGTCATTCCATTGATTTCTTCTTGATCTGCACTAGTTAGAAATATGCCAAAATCTTCCATAGGTATAACATTTAACATTCGTTCTATTGATAGAGTTTGACATATTTTTGCATTCAATTCACTTATGACCAAATTTATTGTAATTGAAACACTGACTAGAGAATGATCGATCACTTGATTTCATTTTAATTCTACATTTAGCAGACATACAACTAAATTTATTACAAGAAAAATAGTATCCATTAAAATTTTGAGCATTAGGTTGTCTTACCTGATGTCTTTTTTCTTTGTTCATCTAATTTCCTTGCCTAAAATTGATTTGTCTAGATCTGGAACTTTCTCCTTTCTCATATTCAAGACCTCACTTGTCATTTCCATTCTTTTTACCTTGAGTCACCTCATCAAACTTAACTAATCTAATCTTGAACTTCTCCTTGTATTCATTTGTAGTAGCAAGTTCATCCCTGAGAATAACAATCTTTCTTTCAAGCTATTCTTCATTGTTTTCGAATTGTTGTAGTTCAATCTCCAACTGAATGAATCCTCCATTAATTTTGTTGCATTAATTAGATCTTTGTTTTAAGGATTGAGCAAGATTCTCCTCATTCTTCTTTCTCTTTTCAATCTCCTTAGTTAGCTTGGTCACCATAAATTTCATCTCATGCTTTAGGGTAGCATTATCTCTGGCAATATTTTCACATTCTTCAGTTATTTCCTTCAAGGTTTGATTCAGGTGAACATCATCCATGCTTTTTCTCTCTTTTTGCTTAATATGGTCACATAGATCCTGTCTCTTCTCCCTATAATTAATTATCTAATCCTTCAACTTATGATTGAATTTCTCACCATCCTTATGATTTGCTTCCAATTCCTAGACTTCTGCTTTGGACTAATCAAGATCATCAAGTGCCACCAAAAGCTACTACTGAAGACTACCAAATTCCATTACATTCCAAGATCCACCTCAAGTTGTTAAAATTCTCCCAAGGAACTAGGCTCTAATACCCGTTGTTGGAATCAAGGAACACTAAGAGGGGGTGGTGAATTAGTGTTCTATAAAATTTAACAATATTAATCTTATCTCTAAAACACTTACAACATTGAAACAAAATAAAGATGTAAGCACATAAATCAATCAACCAAAAAACCATAACACAAGTATTTTTATGTGGAAACCCTATTAGGGGAAAAGCTATGGTGGAGGTCAATCCACAAATTGAGTACTCAAATATAAGTGTTTTACGAATGGGAAATGCACATGTATTCAAGAACACTACTTAGAGCTCACTGCTTAGATACAAAAAGAAGACTCACTATCTTACAAAGGATTTTAATTACATCCAAAATATTTGATCTAAGAGAATAGCATCTACTAATGCCTGATTACAGTTCTGGTTAAGCTCATTAGTCACATTCTTGCCCTTCTTGTCTAATTCTTCTCTTTTGCTCTATCTTCTTTCATTCGCATTACAAATACTTTTATGCATGAGTTAAACTATGCATAATTGCACAACAGTCCTTATAACTTTTGCAACATACATCAGCACAGTGAGGACCCAAAAAAAAAACCCAAACATGAAAAATACTTCAATGAATTTTTCCTCAAACATCCACAACATGACATATTTACTTAGTTGGACTTCTAGTACTGTTGAACAAAAAATCAATCAACTAAATCTCCTAACTCATACATCAATTAATTAGATGGCACAAAACTCAAGAATAAGATATTCAAGATACCCAAAAACCTTCCCTGAGATCCACAACCCAAACTAATAATCTGGTAATGCAAATGGATTGACATATTCAACTTTAGTTGAATACCCTTTTCTTTACTCTATCTCTTGGTATGGACAGATATTGAAGTGTAGACCAGATCAATGACTTAGGTTGCCATAAATGACAACACTAGAAGCCATATGCCAACAATCACTCCCGCTCAAGGAGAAAAGTGTGATCCTATTTGCAAGACTGCTCATTCCTCGACCTAGGAGAGTAATCCTACTTCTGAAAAGGAGGTTAATGTTTGCAAACTTGGTAAAGAAGATGGGAGTACTCTCATAGAGAAATTCAACATACATTGGTGGAATGAAACACTCTAGGTAGAGCTGCCACCTCCTGAGGTTTTGCAAATTTTCTATGGGTTTGGATATGAGCTCGCCTCTTGATATGGATATGGGAAAAAAGGCCTAGGGTGTATTGAGCAAGGAATTCAAGTCCCTATCCAGTTTAAGCATGGAAAAAACTATATGGGTTTGGGATGCTCTATTGAATAGTCTAAGCAAAAACCTTGGTGGAGTGTTAATATGATTTTAACCAAGCCATTGAGCTTGGTTCATCATGAATTGATAGAAGAAAAGGGGAAGGTTGAGAACGTCCCTTTAGATGTCTTCTCTTTAGACAAAGCACTAGGAGAATTTCAAGGAGCCTATTCCTCACTACCTCCTTATCACCACAAGAAACAATTTGAGTATTTCTTGCACAAACAAGCATACTTTGGAGAATATGTTTTTAATTTTGACGAGGATGATCCTCTATCTAATGTTGGTGATGACATCTTGATATCTCATCCCAAAGACTATAGTTCTTTCCTTAAGGGAGACAATGTTGAGGTTTCTATGGATCGTAAATCTTCAAAACAAAAATTAGGATTAGGAAGTGCCTCTCTTTAGAGGAATCAGATGAAAACTCTAATCTCTTGCATTATCATCCTAATATCTTCCCTTGGATGTATGAGGATATGCCTGGTATTGATGAGTCTATAGTGGTTGACAATATCATCCTATGTCCCGACTATAGGTCATACATTGTTTTCTTTCATGGATGGCTTCTTGGGTTACAATCAAATCCATATTAACTCAAATGATAAATACAAGATAACCTTCACTACCCCTTGGGGGACATTCTACTATGTGGTCATAATTTCTTGTTTAAATAATACAAGAGTAGCTTACCAATAGGAAATGACCATGATATTTCACAATTTAATTCATAAGATCTTAGAAGACTATGTTGATGACATCTTGGCCAAGTCAATAACTCATCAATACCATGTGAAGAACCTTTGACTTATCTTTGAAAGCCATTGACTCTACAAAATGAAACTTAATCCCCATGAGTGTGTCTTCAGCATAGATGTCGACAAGCTTCTGGTGTTCATAGTCTCTCACCATGGAATCGAAGTTGATACAAATAAGATCGATGCCATCATTAACATTCCTCCACAAAATTCTAATTATCACCGAGTTGCAAAGTTTAAAAGGGAAGATTTAGGCAATTCATAGATTTATATCCCAATTTGTTAATCATACACTCCCTTTCACTTGTTTATTGAAGGACATTCGCTTCATATGGGTTGCAAAGTGTTAGAAAGCCTTTGATTCAATCAAAGCTTATTTGGCCAATCCTCCCATATTGATGTTGACTATGTAAGATAGGCCCTTTTTGTTTTACCTTGCTACATCACCATATGCTTTGGCAGCTTCACTGGCTCAATATGATGATATAGGTAAAGAACAAGTGGTCTACTACATCGGTCATGTTCTAGTTGATTATGAAACTTGTTATTCCTCCATCGAGAAGAAATGCCTCACTCTTTTATTTGCTATGAAAAAGTTGAGGCACCACCTTCTCCATGCCAAAACACATATCATAGTAAAAATGAATCTTTTGAAGTATTTCTTCTCTAGTGCTGACCTTGCTAGGAGATTAGTGAAGTGGGTTATGTTGCTTTCCAAGTTCAATATAAAGTTTGTTACTCAGAAACCAATAAAGGTTCAAGTGGTTTCTGATCAATTGGTAGACACTCCCTTATCTTGCTCCTTCCTTGGGTTGGATTTTTTCCTTGACAAAAATATTTTCACAATTAACTATGACCTTGAATGGAAAATGTATTTAGATAGCTCTGCATGTCAACTAGTTCTGGAGTGCGTGTGGTCTTGATATCCCCCAAAGGTAAACTAGTCCCTCTATCCTTTCAACTATATTTCCCTTGTACCAATAACATGGCTAAGTACGAAGACCTCATTGCTGGCCTGGACACCTCGCTGCCTAGAAAAGTACTAAAAATGAGCTCAAATTCACAAAGAATGAGGCTTAGAGGCCTACTTGGTCCACCTTGTGACCCTCAGCAATGTCCTGCCATAGATGCACCAACCTCAACGCCTTGTACTCCCTCTTGCTAGGCAATTTTTTGAATTTTCTCTCAAAAAAGTCAACAATTTGCTTGTAGTGAATAGTGAAAATGACGCTTCTGGGGGCTCACCTTGGTATATATAGGCCCCCAGGGCCCATTTTTCTTGGAGTTCGTGGCTCCCTAGTTTCTCCTAAATTTACCCCACAAAGCTAGGGGAAAACTTAGGATGGGGCATAAGGTCATCTCTTCATCATATTTTTCCTCTGAATCGATGATTTTTTCTTGCTCATTCTTTTATCTATCGTAGCTTCATTTGATTTTTTGAGGCTTACCCAAAATTTGAGTTTTATAGGTTAAATTCTTGAGAAAATTTTCACGCCCATTTTTTTGTTGTTTCTTGAGCTCTAATGATATGAAAATGCTTTGGTATCAGTTATATTGACTTTGGTCTCCTCTATGGTCCCCGTTTCTTGGCATGTAAATTTGTAAAATTCAAACTTTAGGTGAAATTTTTCTTTTCTACTTTAGTGAGGCTAATTTTTTCCAAAATTGAGCCCACTAAAATAGGGGCCAAATGTAATGTCGTAGAATTTCACCTAGGTGGAATTCCACATTTTTGCATTTTTGCCTAACATTTATGACAACCTAGGGCATCAATGACAAAATTCTCATCAGTCAAAATTTCATAATTTTGACTCCATGTAGACTTGTGGTAGAGAAACAAAGGCCTAATGACACATTTCTCAAAAAAATAGGCTCTGAACACCTGTGCGGCATGTAGACATCTATGTGGCATGTTACCATCCTGGCAGTTTTTTTGAGTTTGAAACGAGGAATTTGGAACCCTAATTCTTTTGAGATGTGTCATAATAGTTGGGTTTTGAATGAAACAACTCTTTTTTTCCCTTGCATGCATTAAAAACCCCTCTCTTGCTCTCATTTGGGGGTGGGAAGTCATTCATTCAAGTTTTCTTGTTAATTGATCTAGTCTTGAGTTCTCTTCATCCTTGATAGTAGCACTCTCATAAGCAAAGCCATGCCAAACTGATGCCTCTCTAGTAGAAAAAACTCTTAAGAAAACACTCAACGGTGTATCTGTGTGCTCTAGAGAGGGTCTTGACCCATGAGCAACACTCTCTCTCTTTCACTTTCCTTCCTTACTTGTTCATTTACTATCTCATGGTGTGGATTCTACTCTTGAGTGAGTTTTTCTTTCACCACACTCTTTGTTTTCTTCATTTACACTCCATTC
>VDFB02133380.1:0-50916 GCA_007258455.2 Sequoia sempervirens | reverse complement strand
CTCTCCCTCTCAACCCTCTCCCTCCTACCTCCTGTTGGAACTGTAAATTTTTTATGATTATCCATGTTGTCCATACCCATGCATTTTCCAAATGAGTCCTACTTTGGGCACATTGTCTCATTTCATGATATTTTTACCCATATTTTTTCCATATTACCCCATTGAATCCATCGGGTCATGCATTTTCCATATTACAGTTCCTATCGGCATAGGTCTATGACTATCTCCCTGACCCATGCTGTTTTTATGCTAACATATGTGTTGCAAGTCTGTCGGCAGGAGTCTTTCATTGTCTCAGCGACCAAGGAGGGACCTATCAGCAGGATTTTGTACCATTGGAATGAGGTCTTATCGATTTCAATTTGTCTCCCCGACTGGCAACATATGGAGCTCTTCGGCAAGAGGTTTTTCTTCGTTGTAATGTCATGGAAAACTCTTGTGGTCTTACTAACAAGCACATTAAGGGTTCACTTCGGCCAAACATTGTTGCTTCGATGAAATGTCATAGCGAGTCTTTCATGTGTTACTGACTTGTGCAAATGTTAGCCAAGGGATTTCGGGGTGAGATTTCATCGAATATTATTGGTCTCACTGATAGGGCACAAAAGGTTTCTACTAGAGGAATATGTCGGTATAAGAATGGAGTTGTATTGGTGACAGAGAATGAGGACACATTGACAAGAGTTGTTGCTTTCGATATAAGGTTTTAGTGAGGTGTATATGTCTCACCGACGAAGCACAAAAAGGTTTCTTTCAAATGGCTTTTGGTGAGAGGTTGGTTGTGTCTCTGCGATCAAGTGTGGATTCGGGTTGCTTCGGTATGACATAAGGTAATCTCTGAGAGGTATCCCCGACATTGATATGTCTCACCGATACACAAGATGAAAGGGAGCATATCGATAGGAGTTAAAGCTTTCAAAGTGATGTCTCAACGAGTGACCTCCTGTCTCGCCGATAGTAAACATATGGACTCTGTTAGTATAAAGGTAATTTTGTCTTGGCGAATAGGTGTGAGCTCAGGGCTCACGGTATAACAAGGATAATTCTATATAATGTCTCCCTGACAGTTGAAGGTCATAGCGACACACAAGATGAATAAAGGGCTTTCGGTGAAACACAATGTGGTCTACGTGAGGTCTCTCCAATATCACGGGTGACGGTGAAAGCAAATGAGGAAAAGGAAATGCATCTCGGTGAGAGTGTGATCTTGTCTCAGTGATAAGAATGCATCATGGGTATTTTGGTAAGACTAAGTTCTTCAGAATGTGTCTCATCGAGTGCCTCCAGTCTCGCCAACATTGAACAATGGGATTCTACCAAAGGTTTATTAGCATAAGATCATGTAGTCTTCCTGATCTGTTTTATCACACAGACATGTTGTTTGATCAGCGAGAGAATGGTTATGTCTTGACAATCAGAGCATACAATAAGGAGATTTCTTGGTAAGACAAAAGGTGTCTATGGGACGTCTTCTTGACAATGGAATGTTACAGCAACATGCATGAAGACAAAATAACACACATACTGAAGACATAACTCCTGGTGATACATCGCTCAAAGCTAGTCGATGAGACATAATGCGATCGGTAAGACCTCACCACGAAGTCTTTATCTAGCTGATAAGAATATTCTATCACTGAGATAATATGTATGTCCTATCGATAGGTGCCTGTAGGTAAATTTCGATCACTATGACATCCCTAAGGTCTTGCCGATAGGCAACAATAAACGTATATTAAGAAGAATGCATTATAAGTCGAGGAGACCTTGATAATCTCATGCCGATATGGACTATACTGTAAAAATACTAAGACCTAGATGGATTTCTTGGGATTATATGGCCATAAAGGGAAAATATGCTCATGGTAGGACTTATTTGGAAAATTATGAGGCATGGACATGTAAAATATCCATACTCTTACAAGCTCTAATAGGTGAAGAGAGTCAAAGAGAGTGGGAGAAGGTGGGAAAGGGTTAGTCGGAGAGTGGGAGAACATGGGAGACGAGCACGATAGGATGGGAGAGTGGTGGGAGAGAGGTGGAAGAGGGTGGGAGAGAGTGGGAGAGAGGGTGGGAGAGAGTTATGACTTATGAAATGGGCGGATGGGCGATGATAAAGCGGCGATGATGACTGATATTTTATGGGCGTATTATTATGGGCGATATGCATGGCGTGATG
Source organism: Sequoia sempervirens (assembly GCA_007258455.2). Taxonomy (NCBI): domain Eukaryota; kingdom Viridiplantae; phylum Streptophyta; class Pinopsida; order Cupressales; family Cupressaceae; genus Sequoia; species Sequoia sempervirens. Next base: position 48,737 of record VDFB02133380.1, on the reverse strand, counting down.
AAGTGTGGCGCCGAAGTGGAAATACATGTGACATAGCGGAGATCCGATATCCATATTACCGTGATACGCATATCGGGATATGGGATGGGCGATGATGGGGTGCGGAGATATGGATGGGCGGCAGATATGCATATGGGCGATTAACGGCGATGGCGTGATATTCCAGACACACGGGGAGATGGGCAAATATCGATGATCTGGGGATGATGTGAAGAGGCACACTTGAATAATATTTTCATGAATGGAAGGTACAATGCTTAGGTTCATTATGCTTAAGTTCATTATGCATCATCAATTAGGTCATTTATAATTTAATATATAGATTGGTTATTCTAAGAATCTTTTATATTGTGACAATATAGATTTCTCATTTAACAAATTTTACGATATTTTTGGCACGATTGATCATGGACCTGCTACAAGAATAGCCACCTTTGATCCTTTCAAAGAGGTATACAATAGATTACAATAATATAGATTGGTTATTCTAAGCATCTTTAATAGTTTACATTACCATCTCATCATCAATTAGGTCATTTAGAATAATATAGATTGGTTATTCTAAGCATTTTTTATAGTTTGTATTACCAATTCATCATCATTTAGGTTGTTTAGATTAATTTATAGATTTGTTAGTCTAAGCATCTTTTTTGTTGTGACAATATAGATTTCTCATTTGACAACTTTTGCAATATTTTTGGCAGGATTGATCATGGACCTACTGCAACAATAGCCAACTTTGATCCTTTCGGAAAGGTATGCGACAAATTACAATAATATAGATTGTTTATTCTAAGTGTCTTTTATAGTTTGCATTACCATCTCATCATCAATTAGGTCATTTAGAATAATATAGATTGGTTATTCTAAGCATTTTTTATAGTTTGGATTACCAATTCATCATCATTCAGGTTGTTTAGATTAATATAGATTTGTTAGTCTAAGCATCTTTTCTATTGTGACAATATAGATTTCTCATTTGACAACTTTTGTGATATTTTTGGCATGATTGATCATGGACCTACTGCAACAATAGCCATCTTTGATCCTTTTAGAGAGGTATGTGATAGATTACAATAATATAGATTGGTTATTCTAAGTTTCTTTTATCATTTGCATTACCATCTCATCATCAATTAGGTCATTTAGAATAATATAGATTGGTTATTTTCATCATTTTTTATAGTGTGCATTACCCATTCATCATCATTCAGGTTGTTTAGATTAATATAGATTTGTTAGTCTAAGCATCTTTTCTATTGTGATAATGTATATTTCTCATTTGACAACTTTTGCAATATTTTTGGCATGATTGATCATGGACCTACTGCAACAATAGCCATCTTTGATCCAAATGAAGAGGTATGCGATAGATTACAATATTATAGATTTGTTATTTTAAGCATCTTTTATTCTAAGCATCTTTTCTATTGTATGTAGTTTAACTGCTACCTTGATGGTTTGTACAGGTGCTTGTCAGTCCAGAACGTGAACATATTACTCTTGTGGAAGAATATACCCTAAATTCCTCCAATAGGAAATTTTTAAAATGTGAAACAATGTAAAAAGGTCATAACTGTGTATAGGCATCATTTATATCTAGGTGTATGCTTTATTAGTGTTATTGGAAATTTTTTGTAATAACTTATTGTAATTAATCGAGCTACAACCGGAGATTTTCTTCCTGGTTCTTTCCTACCAGGATATGCTCGTTTGAACTAGGTTTTGTAATAACTCCTATTTATATATAATAAATTAAAGTGGCTTGCCACTTTTTCCAAAAAAAATGTAAAAATGTCATGTGAAGGTCATTTCCAATGTAATTGAGTCTTTGATCTAGGAAAGTGTAAAAAAGGTATTTGGGTGTGCATAATGTTCAAGTTGATTGTGTAAGATTTTTCTGATGCAAGAGCTAGGTGGATTTGAACAACATAATTACAATTAAAGATGACGTTGTTAGAACCTGCACAAGCTTGATCTAACCTTAAATCTTGTTGCCCCCACATATCATTGATGTTACCAAGTTGTAACTCACCAACTCAACTACAGACATAGTTGGGTGCAAAAGAGAAACATCCCTAGTTTAAACGCACACATCTAGACGTGTTGGAATAGTCCATTTGGTTATACGAGTTGCGGAATGAAAGTTGCTCCACTTTGCAACTTTACAGTGCTTGCATCTGGCAACTTCTCCTTCCACTGAAAATTCATCACCAAAGGAAAATGCCTCTGAGATAGCAAAAAATGAGAGGTTTTTGTAGATGGTCCCAACACAATCCCGTAGCCTCAAACATAGATTCTATAAGCCTCACAATCTCTGAGAAATAGCCCTTCAAAGATTATTTCCTTTTAGCACTTTAGACTCTTAAAGGGAAATCATCAGTCCAATTTACCTTAGAGTGATTTTGCATATTTGGGTACAAAAGAGGACCATTCCTAGCGTAAATGTACCCATCCAGACATGTTGGAATAGTTTGATTGGTTGTATGAGTTGCAGAATGAAAGTTGCACCACTTTGCAACTTTACACTACTTGCATCTGGCAACTTTTCCCTCCATTGAAAAATCATCACCATAGGAAAAAGCCTCCGAAAGAGAAAAAACCGAGAGAGGTTTCTATAGATGGCCCAACATGATCCCATAGCCTCAAATGAAGAGTCTGTACGTATCATGGCCTCTGAGAAATAGCCCTTCAAAGATTGTTTCCTTTTAGCATTATAGACTCAGAGAAATCATTGGTACAATGTAGCTCAGAGTGATTCGGTGTATTTGGGTGCAAAAGAGGACCATCGATCACATAAACATACCCATTTGGATGTGTTGGAATAGTCCATTTGGTTGTACAAGTTGCAGAATGAAAGTTGCACCACTTTGCAACATTACATTGCTTGCATCTAGCAACTTTTCCCTCCGCTGAAAAGCCATCACCATAGGAATACGCCTTCGAGATAGAAAAAATGAGAGATGTTTTAGTAGATGGTCCCAACACGATCCCATAGCCTCAGATAGAGAGTCTATAAGAATCACATTTTTTAAGAAATACCCTTCAAAGATTGCTTCCATTTAGCACTTTGGACTCTTAAGGGAAATCATCGATCCAATGTAGCTCGGATTGATTCAGCATATTTGGGTGCAAAAGAGGACCATCCCTAGCGTAAATATCCATTTCCAATTCATTCACACTAATGTAGCGGGTCCATTTCCAATTCCATCATTTACAAAGGATTTCTATGTCATCACCTTCATTGATGACTACTCCTACTTCACAAGAGTGACGTGTTTGACAAATTTATAGCATTGAAGGCTCATATTGAGAAGAAATCAAGGAATCAAGTCAAGATTCTTGGCACAAAAAATGGAAGGGGATATGTGAACAATAGACTTCAAGAATTTTGTACTCTTGAGGGGATTGATCTTCACATTTAGTTGCATACACTCCACAACATAATGGTGTTGTTGAAAGGAAGAATAGGACCCTTGAGGAGATGGCTAGCTGCATGATTCATGCTTGTTCTCCTTGCCCAAAATTTTGGGTAGAAGTTATCAGTTCTACCACACACATCCAAAATTGGGTTCTGAATAAGGCTTTGAAGGGTATGACTCCTTTTGAGGCTTGGTGTGGTAGAAAACCAGTTGTGAGACACTTCAAAGTTTTTGGTTGCTTAGCTTGGACACGCATACCTCCAAAGAAGCGCAAGGCATTGGAACCTCAAAGTACGACTTGCATCTTTTTTGGATATCCTAAAGGTGTTAAGCCATATAGAATTTTGGATCTAGAGACACATGAGCTATTCATTGAGAGGATTTTTCACTTTAAGGAAAGCTCTCCTAGCTTGGCCTCTAATCCTCCTCTTCCTTCATCCATAGTGGAAAGTGTTGATAGTGACTCAAATGGTGATTCTCCCTCAACTCCAACTTGTAGGATCATACCTTCACAGGGTCCACTTGCAGTTGAGGAGCCTTGTCCTTCATCTCCTACTAGGCCTCCTTGGGTTCGATAGATTCTTGAGTTAGCAGGTTCTCTTGTTCAGGATCCTTGAAATATTTGAAGGACTCAGTCACAACATCACAGTTTTCACATGCTTATATTGCTAGTGCTTCAGATCCAGAATCCTTTAAGGAGGCTTTAGGAATTCCTGAATGGGATTTAGCAATGGAGGAAGAGTATAGTTCTTTGATGAGGAACCACACATGGGATTTAATTCCTCTCCCTAAGGGTCTGAGAAATATGGTTTGATGTAAGTGGATATATTAGACCAAGTATGCAATGGATGGAGGTTTGGATAAATGCAAGGCTCAGCTTATGGCAAAAGGTTTCTCAAAATTTCCAGGTGTTAACTATATAGAGACCTTTGCACTCATTGCTAAGATGAACTCCATTCACTTGACACTTACTATTGTTGCAACTCATGGTTGGGTTGTACATAAGATGGATGTGAAGAATGCATTTCTTCATGGCGATCTTCATGAGGAGATTTACATGGAGCAGCCATAGGGATTCCTATAGGATTCTTCTTTGGTTTGGAGATTGAGGAAGTTTATCTATGGCCTTAAATAGGCTCTTAGGGCTTGGTATGCTAAGATGGATTCCTTTCTTCTCTCAGCAGAATTCACCAGGTGTCATTTAGATCTAAATTTCTGCATATTGTGATAGGATGATTCTCATTTACTTCTTGTGCTTTATGTTGATGATCTGATCATTATAGGGAGTACCTCATCCATCATTAGCAGTGTCAAATCTACTTTGTAGGATAGATTCTCTATGACTAACTTGGGCCTTTTTCATTACTTTCTCAAGATTGAGATCACTCAATCAGCTTCTGGCATGTCTCTTTCTCAACGCAAGTATGTTCTTGATCTTCTAGCTCAGTTTCACAAGGCTGATTGTAAGCTTGCTCTAACTCGCTTTATTTCAAGAGTCAAGCTTTAGGCTAATTTTTCTACTACACTTGTTGATGCCACTTTGTATCATCAAGTTATTGGGAGACTCGTCTACTTGACTCACACACACTCTAATATCTCCTTTGCAATTGGCATTGTTTCATGCTTCATGCAGGAACCATATGAGCTTCATTGGAAAGTAGCCAAATGCATCTTGCATTACATATATGATACACATCATCATTGGATTCACTATGAAGCAGCTATAGGACTTACCTTGGTGGGATATACAGATTCTAATTGGGCTGGCGATCTTGATGATTGTAAGCCCACTTATGGCTACAACTTTCATCTTGGTTTTGGCCCCAATTTTTGGCAGAGTAAGAGGAAACACGATATTGCTCTTTCTTTGACTGAGGATGAGTATCAAGGGGCTGTTAATGCTACTACTAAGGCTATTTGGCTTTAGAATATTCTCACTAAGTTTGGCTTCACTATTCCATGCCCTACAGTCATTCATTGTGACAAGTAGAGTTTCATCCAGATCTCAAATAATTCAATTCAACAACAAAGACCAAACACATCAAGATTCATATGCACTACATTCGGGAGCTGATACATGAGTGGGTCATTGATTTGTAGTATTGTCCTATAGCACAACAGGTTGCAGATATCTTCACTGAATCCTTCACTGAGAGTATATATCATCATTTGTGAGCTCTCTTGGGGTGCAGGATGTTTCATCTGAGGAGGTCACTTGAATTCTTCAATCTCTCTTTTGGGGGGCTTTTTCCTCACTTGAGGTTTTTCCCTTCTCACCTTTTGAGTGTAGTTTTTATTTTGTTTTATCTCTCTTTCAGGGGGGAGTTTTTTCCTATGTGGCTTTCTCCTTTTCTCTGCTTTATGAGATATTGCATTGCATTTGTACATGGGTACCTAACATGGCCTACTTGTCGGAACCCATCTTGCATTGTTTGCTTGTGTGTACATTCTCCCTAAGTTGCACTTAATGGGGGGTGTTGGCGTGATTAAAAGTGTTGTACCTTGTCCTACATCATGATTACACCTTAGTTAAGTTTACCTAGGGACCACATAAGAGGTAGTTGGATAATTTCCACTTTTCATGGACACATCATGTGATTACCTCACCACCTTTTGTGGGTGATCCACCATTTGTGGTGATTATCACATTATCACTTTTCCACTTTAGGTGGAGTGATAGCTTTTCATAGTTGTCTCATATCATAAGATTATGACACTTTTCATAATCTTATGCCCTTCTATGTACTCACCTTGGCTATATAACCAAGGGGTCTCCTATGTACTTTGGAACATTACATTCTATTTGCATCATTGGCAGAACAAAGTTTATTCTTGTCATATTGTTTTTATCTCTCTTATGCTTGTTCCTTCTATTAGGCATCCAGCTCTTGAGTGGCTACCTTCATAGCCAATTCTTACACGCTGAAACTAATAATTTGATGAATAACTATAGCTAACCAACAATTACCCCCATACAACTGCCTCTCAGTCAACATTAAAACCACTACATGTGAATTGGATTCACAAAGGACCCTTCTTTGCTTCAACATGATAATTTCCCCCCTCCTTGCATATAGAGCTTTTCAAATAGCAACCATGATTGCCAAAAAGAATAATGAGGTAATTTTCCCTTCCTCTCAAATGGATAGATAGTATGAGTGAAATATGGTGGGGATGTTTTAATTTTTTCCATATATAGAAAATTATAAATGAAAATTAATAATAATAAAATATCATGGCTATTAATATTTCTATATGTTAATTTTGTAGCATGACTTAGTTATAATTTAGAGAACTTGGGCATTTATATCTTGAGGTGTGGATCTATTCTAACACAAATAACAAATTCATAAAGATTTTAACAAGGTAATTGTTTTTATGGAATGAATTAAACAATTATAAAAATTCAAACACTTCATCATTTATTTTATTATTTTTTTTCAAATTAATTTACCACAAAATAAAAATATATATTAAAAATAAAAATAATAATAAAATTATAATGAATTTTGATTTACTTTTAAGTTTTTAATTTTAACTTTAAAATTTTGGTTTGTTAATAAATATAATAATATTTCCTTCCTTCTATTTTATCTCCATGTATATAGAGACAAATTGGACCACATGAATATATTTTTTATATTTATTTATTATAATTTTATTTTTTTTAAAGAACAATATTATTTTAAATATATTGACTAATTTTATTTATTTAAAAAATATTTTATTCACTAAAAGTTATTTTATTTTACATTAAATTTTTTTATTAATTTTATTTGTATTATTTATTTAAAGAATTGCTTTGTTTTAGTATTTATTCAAACACTTATTATTATTATTATTTACTTTTTTATTAGAATAACCATTTTTATTAATATAATTTTTTTAGTTAAAAATTATTTTATTTTGTTTATTTAAAAATTATAAATATATATCCATTTTATTTTATTATTTTTTTTATATAATAATATTTCTACAATCATAATAAAAAATATATTTAAATATCCAAAACAAAAATCTCTAAATACAATCTTATTACCATGAAAAGAATTTCCTTCTTATATTTAGTAAGTTATAATTTATCAAAGCAATTTATTAATAATCTATATATATATAGAGAGAGAGTTTGAGTTAGAACTTGAAAAGTAGGATTGCATGTATTGGGCAATATTTGAAAGGCTTGTAAGATTGGGAAAAACTAATAATTGTGGATATAATTCAGTTATAGTATATATTTAATCCTCTGAATATTGAGTTTGATGCTCATGATACATTCAATCTCTCAAACATGCATTCTTGTTTATAAAATATGTAAGATAATTTGTTTTTATTATTTAATTATTCTCTAAAATCATTTTTTTTATTAATTAAATAATTTTAATTATTTAATTAATTATTTTCTTTTTGATTAATTAAATAAATTAAATATTTATTTAGTTACGTTAGTGATTAATCCTTTTACTTATAATTAAATAATTGCTTTTATTATTTAATTATTCACTGCCACACTCATCACATTAAGTTGGTTCAATTCACTGACACATTCATCACATTAAAAGTTTGTTTTCATGGTGGTTAATTTTCCTTGCGATGAATTTTTGAATTGTTGGCGATGAGTTTTCTAAGTGACGGTGAATTTTCTCACTGATGGTGAATTTTCTAACTGACGGTGAATTTTCTGATGCCATTTAATTTATTCCAACTACCTCTCTATCGGTGCCAAATCTTATCTATCATCTCAACCTTGATAAGGTTTTATTAACTTTTAATCTCCACCATCCATCCTTAACTAAACCCTATTTTAGCCCTAACCCTATTATCTTTCTTCTCAAAGCAATCTCATCCATTGATTTCCATCATTTAATCTTGACCCTTCATTCAAATTTGGTTTTCTATAAAAATAGACCTATCCCTTTCATTTTGATACTAATTGACTAATTACAACCACTATGTTTGATATTCTTGCATAATACAAATCTGAGGGCAAGCTAACATCTAAAGCAAAATGGAGAAGAGCAATGAAGGTGATTCAACCATGGCATAGGAATTATGGTATTATTGCTTTGTTATTTTATGTTTCTATGTTCATTTGTGCTTCATTGAATCAGGATCTTTAGAGTTTAAGTTTTATGTATTTAATAGTTTGATACCATTGATTCATGTCTTTCACCTAAATTTTATCCTTATTCTACAGTTTGTGCTCATTCGCATGCTTGAAAATAAAGCATCAGGCAAGCAACAAGTGTTGAACTTAGTCAAATTTCATGAACTGAATCATCTCACAAGTAAGCACTCTCTCTTTTTCCATGGATTAAATGTAATCTATTTACTGATATATATTCCAAAAACATTGTTCTAAGAAATAGGAAAAGCCCTAAATTAAGGGTAGGCTTAAACAACATACACTAAGCATTGATGCTTAGTGTGGGTCCCCTTAATTGCAACTCTGTTTCTCCTTCTCTGTTTCTTTAACTGCGTTATGTAACATCTTTTTGTAATATATTTCTGTAATGCATGCAACCATCTTTGTTTCTCTTAAATGATCAAATCATATTTTTATATAAAATATTATATATTTTTATTTTTATTATATAAATGTTAATGAAAACCCTAAGTAGCCGGTGAAGTTTCCTTTTTGGTTTTTGGTTTGTAATCAAAATCTGTGAAATGGGTCTGTTAGTATGTGTCTCTAGGTAGTTTGGGGCGGGTCTAACTAGTCTACAATTGTAACTCTTTTGGATAGTAGCTAAGAGTGAAGGGATAGAAGTAAATGAAGAAAGTGGGGTGCAGGAAGTGTATGTATTGGGATGGCCAAAGGCTGTTGAAGTGTGTGTATTGGGATGGCCTAAGGCTGTTGAAGTGTGTGTATTGGGATGGCCTAAGGATGTTGACTCAAACACTGTAAATGATGGCTCTAGGAAAATTCACTGCCAGCAATTCACGGATGGAAAATTCACGGTCAATAATTCACCGCAGGAAAATTCACCGCCAGGGAAAATTAATGACTAGAACTTTATGCAATTAATTTTTTGCCCTGTGAATTGCCATGGTTATAAATTGCTAACTATCATATATATATATATATATATATATATAATATTATAATATAAATTTCTATAAAGAGGATCGCACACGACGCTTAATGTGCGCTGTTTAAGTCCGCCCATGAATTAAGACTTGCTCTGCAGGCGTTCTCTCAAATTTAAATTGTAAATTTCGTTAATTGCATAATATGATTCTGAAGCTTGAAATCAACATGAATGATTTTATTCAGGTTTTGTGCAGGATGAGCGAATTGAGAGAAGGAAGGAGAAGGTCAAGGCTTACTGGTATGAAGTTGGCAGAGCTCCCGAATGAGATAATAATTAAAATAGGGGAAAAGCTATCCTTGAAAGATGTTGCAAACTTGATATCGTGTTGCAGGGGTGTGGCATCCCAGGCCAAATATTTATACGAGCAGCGTCGTAGGGTGGACATGTCGTGTTTCAAAAGCGTGACGCCATCCATCTGCAACCGCCTCATCAATCACTTCTCACGCAGCCGCCTCGTGAGCCTCCGTTTCTGCTACGATGTTCACGGCCACCACAAATACAATGAGGAAACAGTGAACGCCATTCTGGGATACTTTTCCTTTTCCACCCACCCGGAAATCGACCTCTATGCGGGCACACCGCGCGTGGTGGACATCCTTGCGCATGGTTACTTCCTCCACAAGTTTCTTTCATCTCAGCAGCAGCTACAACGGCTGGAAGTGGACTCGCAGCTGGAATATGTGAGAGGAGGAGAGCACAAGGCCTTGGTGACGTTAGACATTGTGGGGAGAAACTGCCCCAGGCTGGAATATTATTGGCACTATTCCCTATTCAACCCGCCACGTGTCCACACAGCCTTTCTGCAGGCCTGCCCCCGCCTCAAGCATGCCAGATTCCACTTCAAATTGGGCATTGAGGAGCTGGACGCGTATGCAACGCTGACCTCCCCACTGGAATTAGAGTTTGCCTTCTTTTCCTTTTTTGGATGGCATGACCTCACACAGCAGAAGCGCAGGATAGGTGAAGCAAAGCTGAGAATTATAGGGTCAAGGCTACCCAAAGTCACTTTGGCACATGTTACCTTTGATGCAAGAGGGTGCATGAAAGAGTATATGGAATTGGTGAAGGCCATGCCCTCAATCCAAACTCTCGCCTTTCTTGGCAATTCCAGCAACATGCGCGAACCTGTGGGCCCTGTATTTCTGGGTGCTTTTTCCCTGTTGAGAGAACTCCATCGCGCTCCCGTTGTGGTGTTGTTGGATGGTGTGCCAGAGAAGGAGTTTGAGAAGGTTGTTGACGTAAATGCATGGGATGCGTTGCCGAGAGGAGTAGAGCATGTGAGGATAATCTTCCATTGGCATAGCCCAAGCTTAGATCAAGGCAGAGAAGCGTTGCTTGACAAATTCATCAACACTGCTCCTCGCCATCTTGAAACATGTTCCGTCTTTGGTGTTCCATCACTATTATCAGAAGACTATATTTTCCAAGACTTTGAACCGTGGAAACGTTGCTATCAAAACAGCCTTAACGTCTTTGGTGTTCGATCACTATTATGGGAACACTGTATTTTCCTTAAGACTCTGAACCGTGGAAACGTTGCTATCGAAAAAGCCTTAGCATTTAGACATTGTTTTCAAATAGAGAGAGTGCCTTGTTAAGAGACTGTTGTATGTTTTATTGTCCTATCATATTCTTATGTAGAGGAATAAATACCTACTGGCTCATAGAGAGTACTTCCTGAGCTACCCTTTTATTTATTTATTTATTTATTTTACATCAATGTAATTGGCAATTTAATTGTTTCTTTTCCTTAGTATGGTAAATCTTGGGTGAATCTTGTTAGGTTTTTTTGCATTACGAGGGTTTATTTTTTCAGCTGAATCAAATACGTGAATATAATGTAGCATAGACGTGAAAAAGATTGTTTATTTTGAGAGGAAAAGAGGCAGTTTAATGCGTGCTTGCTGATAGATAAATCTTCCCAAGCTGTCTTTTGCATACCTGATAATGATCATTCATATCCATATACAAAATTTTCTATAATATGATTATTCAAGATTTACCATTTTCTCAAACCCACAAATAAATACCCACCCATACTTGGAATAGACCTCCTCCCTAAAAGTAGCCCAATTGAATTTAGAAGTCAAACTCTCTTATTTCCTGTATTTTGTTTAGAGGGAATTCGCATCAGCAGTTGTGTCCAATTTTTTTTAATTCTCTATGTTTTCTTATTTTCCAGTATTTGGGTGCTTTATTAATGTTTTAAAGATGCTTTAAACCTTGAATCAATTGAGGGTAATTAGGGTATTTTGTACTTGGGAATGCCTCTTGATTATTTCTTTGTTCTGAGCCCCTTCATTTGGAATATGCATTTCGAGTTTTGGATTGTATCATCTGTATTTAGGACATAATTTGCTAAAATTTTAAGCTCAAAAAAAAATTATGGGAAGATTGCATGGAAGAAGCAACATGCGAAAATAATGATCCTACAAGGAGTACTAAAAGTCTAAAACTAAAGAAAATCCAAGAGTACCGTGAAAAGGGAAAAAAACTTTGTAAATGGAAACGACTTTATTTTGTTTGAAAGGGTTTTGTAAGAGGTAAAAAATCCTCCAGTCTTGAATTGTTGAAAGGTCACTAGTACATAAAGAGGGATTTTAAGACATTAAATTAAGACAAAATATTAATTTTTTCTTAAATATATATTTTATATTTAAATTATATTTTTAATTTTTTAATTGTCTTAAATTAAGACAATAAAGAAAATACTTGTTTAAAATAATTTTTTTATTTCCCTCTAAATTTTCTATATGCTAGAAAAGACTTGGTATTAGGATGTTTTTGTTATCCCTCCTTTTTACTTGGCATATACGTAGTCTCCAAGCTGTTTTGTGGTTTTAGAGCTGTATGTTTTTGGAAAACAGGGGTATTGTTGTGAAAATAGCCCCTTTATGAATGTAATGTCTATGAATGAAATGGATGGATGCTATGCTGTAGCAACATCTTGATTTTGTAATTGTTTTGAGCAGTAAACATACAAGGGATTGCGATAAGTTATTTTTGAGGGCGAACAAAGAGCGACGGCTCTATTTATATTATCAATTTTTTGTGTTTTGAAATATATGCAAATACATATAATTTTGTGTTCATGCTCTATTTTATTCTTGTTTCTTTTGAACTATTTATTTTACCCTTTCCCTCTACCCTTCACGCATAACTTGCAATCATTGCAGTTTTGATACCACTTTTTGTGAAGCATTCTATCAAAGGAAATATGTTTTTTGATTGCATTAGATCTCCTAATAAGCATACCTTGTGCTAAATTGTCTAAATGGTTTTATAATTCTACAGTAGTAATGCATTAAGACATTTGAACCTGATTTTTTATTGAAAAGAAAATTTCCTTTTGTGTATTCTTTTGTATCAAAGTTAGTTGGGAATCAATGGGAGTTAAGAGCATAGATATGTTATTGCCTTCTGGTTGTGGTATATTTCATATGGAAGGACCATGGTGTAGTTCATCAGCTTCTTCAGATTTTCCCTTGATATTTTCTTTTTACCTAATGCTTTCCGGTATGTGATAGGTTTCTCAGTATCTTCGAAGCAAGAAATGGGATACCAGGGTTGCTGCTAAGGCTATTAGTGCCATTGCAAAAAATATTAAATTTGTATCTATGAACGACATTACAACTAATGGGTATGTGTAGGATCATGATGGGCCAAAAAGTAGTGGCAATATGATGGGTATGTGGCTGACGATTCTTTTTTTACCCAAAATTGATGAAATGAAAAGGGTTTTTGAATGAGATTCTTAGCTTTCCAACAATATAAATTATGCTTTACTTTGAATTTAACAAGTAATTATTATTCATTTTCTATTCGAATTATGACTAAAGTCTTGATTGATAGACTGATTGAAAACATCTATAGCTTTCAAACAGTATCACATTTTTTAAATCCAAAAAAGGCGTCACATTCTATGTCGATACTATAGGATTAGAAAAATTGATTTTCATGAAGTTTTGACCATGTTAAGGTGGTCGACATATGAGTTTTTTAAATTTTAAAAGTTGTAATAAAAAATTTCATAATTAATTATTTAATTGGAAATGTTTTATAAAAAAATATGCATCACATCAAGACATAAGTCCTCTATTTCTATCTAAAATCTTATAAAAAAATATTATCATTTTATTGTGGTTAGAGTGGTTAGACAGACACCTACTTCTTATTTTTTCTCTAAAATTTAAGTACTACTGCATTGAAATTTCAAATTTTCACCAAATAAATTTGTATTTTTTTAAACAAACTTGGTATTTTAGAAACTACATTCAATAAGCTATAGATTCTATTCTTACATATTTTTGAAATAATATAGATAACTTATACAAATTTTTATGTCAAGTTGCCTAACTCTGATTTTTCTAATTTTTTTGGCACTTAAGAGCCTATTTTTTCAATGATGATCCTGCACATACCCTGATAGTGAATCTAAGTTGTTAAAGTTGGGAATTACTAGGAATGTTAAAGACCTAACTATAGCAAGTTGGAATCCAGCACAAAATTCTTCAACACTACTTTCTTTTGGAAGGTATTAGGTATGTTAACCTTCTCAAGTTATTTAATTTTGCAATAAAATATAAAATATATTGTGATAATATTTATTTTTTGTTATCATATCAGGCCTAACCTTACGTTTGATAACCTTTGGGATGTATTGCAACTTTGACATTAATAAATTTCTAGAATTTAGAGCTCCATTGCTTGCATCAGGAGGACAGGTTGCAATCTAGTTCATATTTTTAAAACTCCATATCTAGTTAACGTTGGTTATGGTGTTTGAGTTATTTATTAATTCAAATTTTATCTTATAAATTTTTGTTCATGAAAACAAATCTAATTTGAGAACATGTAGTTATGGAGCTTGTTTGTCAAATTTGTTAAGAGTAGGACATAGGAATGAGGATAAAATTCTTTTCATCCCATGTATGTTGGTATCCATATCATAGAGATGAGGATAATAATTCTAGTTCTCCTGTTAATCCATGTCCTTGTCATGAAATGTCACATTTTTACCATGCCAAACTATTAGACGATATTCAAAATTTCCTCTAGAATCTCGTTGAAATTTTTCTATAGGATCATCAATGCCTTACAAATTATATACCAACATCCTTCTACTTAATAATTTTGAAGGAAATCATCAACTAAGGGTGGATTTTAAAATTTGGTGTGGGTTTTATCGAAGTATCAGGCCAACTCAGAAGGGGATGTCCCTTAATATAGGTACTGCTTTTCCACATCCAAGTTTAAGCTACATACAATAAACATGTATTAACCATAGCTTTATTTTTCAATTACATTTAAGCTATTGTATTACACTTGTACCTATCCTGGAATACTTGTTAATGCTTTTGGATGCCAATTTAATATTCATATGCATTTTCTATCATTTTGCATATATGTCTTCAACTGCTTTTATTGAGCCACTACCTATGATTATTTTTTTTTGTTTACGCATAATGGAGTATTCATATTTTCTAGGGTTCATATGTTGGATGCAATAACTTATAAATATCAAACTATAATAATAGTGACATTAATCACTATTTAGAGTTTTCTTCATGTGGTTTGGAAGGGCTTATTGAAAACTTCACCTTTTGCCCAGAATATTCTTTCATGACTTTCCAATATAATTAAATCTTAATGATGGAGCTCAATTTAAACGAGTTCATGGATTCTAATGTTACATAAAGATCATCTTACCAATTCAGAACATATGATCACCTTGGTTTTAGTTTAAAAAAGGTCACTATTCAATGCGATCATTTTGCCATTTAAAACCATTTTGCATAACTGTTATAATATTTTCTGGTAGGACTCTCACATGTTAGCCAATGGAAATCTACCTACCTACATCTTTGATGCCAAGCCTTGAATTAATTGTATGTTTCTTAACAAGGGTTCAATTACATGGGATTTCACTAAATATTTTAAAGGGAATTTATGTTTCATGAAAAAAATGGAATATGACAAATGGAACAAAGGATAGTTGAACTAATTAAATAATTGATGGATGTGAAGTTTAAAAAAAGATGCTTATATAGTTGGCTTCCCAAGTAAACATACCAAGAGGAGAGTCACTTGATGATTATAAGAAAATTCTAGGAGAGGTTAAATTTTATAATCTATTGAATTGGAGAAGGATACATTTTCTCCAAAGAAAAATTCCATGCTTGAAGTCAAGATAAACACAAATGAAGGCCATGGTAAAAAATTTAATAATTGTTTCTATTTCAAAATAATTGAGCTTGCTCACATGGTTGGAAGTCCGCAAGCTGCCCTCTCAAAGAGCCCAACACATTCAATTCTTGTTGGAGCACTGTCAGCATATTCTGAAACTTGATACATAAACCTTTTATGTAGTTTAATTTTCATTAAGCATGGACGATGTAAAATCTAATGCTTCACTGGACCTTATCACAAGTGTTGAAGCTTCATGGCTTCTTTGAACCAAAAATTTACTACCTTTACTTATTTTTATTCGACTTTACTTATTTCTATTCAATGCTTTATCTCTTCTACAAGCACAAGAAACACATGTTACAGTTTTAGAGATTATTACAATAAAATGTATTAAAATACTTGAAATATACTTATCATGTTCCTCATTTGAAATTTATATTTTATAGCAGTGCCCTCAGTGCAATGAGAAGTTCAGCTCTCTTGGTTATATTCAATGATCCTTAATTGCATCTTACAAAATATACTGCAATAAAAAATATTATCTCCCACTACATATCCTAATTCATATATGTTTACCAAATATCCCTGTAATTAAAATCTATCCCTATGGATATCGATGCAGCCTTCGATTTAGTGTGCTTACATCTACAACTTATTGGGACTACTTTTTAGATGAACTCCATTAATGTTGAAGTTGCAAACTCTCTTGAAGCATCATAAGCCAATTTTCATGTTTGCTTTACCTCATGTTTATTTAGTTTCCACCATTAAACAATTCATTTTCTATTTAAAATTTTAAGACAGACAAATAAAATAAGGTTATTTAAATTGTGTATAAATTTTTTAATTTGAAGCTTTTCAATTTTGTGCTTTAAATTTTTTTTATTCAACCAACCAGCCTACTTATGGTTTTTAACTTTTGGGTAACTGTGTGGACTTTGTGTTAATAAGATTAAAAAGGCACTGCGAGGTGTAAAAGTAGAAGTGACACATAGGGTAAATGTGCATCGAAAGTACCACATGTATGCATTGACATCACAACCCACCCAGGAGCTAATGTAGTGTTTTTATAATCTTCTAAACTTGAACATTTTATTGTGCTTAAAATATTTTCTTTAGATGCATGTGTTAATGGCTCTATTATTATTTATCTTAGCTATCTCATGTTTATACCCATTGTTTAAGATCTTTGTTTTAGTCTATAGAGGGATTCAGAACTTACTTGTTTATGCTTGGAATTTGCATCAAAATAAGAATGTTTATTACTTTCTTTGAAATGATATGTTTTCCAAACCAAATTTGACTGAAATCCAAATTATTTTGGTTTGAAAAGGTTTCTAGTGTGTGAGAAATAAACAATGAAATCAACAGTTGAATATTTCGAGGAAATGTATAGCTGTAAAATTCAGCATACCCATATTCCATGTCTTCAAATTGGAAATACAAAAAAGGAAAACTATCTGACAATGGAGGTAGAGCTATACATTACATTCAAACTAACCTAGTTCTCTTTCAAAAAATATATGTGATCAATATCTTTTTGTGCATGATTTAAGTATTAACTTCAACTTCTATGGAAATACACAGGCTTGTAAGATTGTGGAAGGGTAGAGATATTTAAAGTGGTTGAATGAGAAACAAATTACTAATCTATTGAAAGTTAGATGTCAACAGTCAGGAAAGGGAAATGGATATCTTACAGGTTTCTATCTTTTAAGAATCAAACAAGAAGATAGTCTTTGCTTAATTTTTGCATCTATCTTTCTTGTCTTTTGTTAATTTTCTTTTCTTTTTTTTGTTGATGTAATGTGTATTAAAAAGTGTATTGTGGGGATGGGGTGGGGTGGATCTCGGTTGTGGGAGGAGTGTCTATGTATTTTTCTATTCATACACACTCGTCCTGTAAAAGTATTCTCATGATAAGGTGTAGGTTGTCCTATTAATTTTGATTCTTAAGTAAGGCATAGACCCTGAGATCTTATTAATGTGGCCAACACAAAGTCTTTGGTACCTAAGGTGTAAAGTGCTTTTGTGCAGACTTTTTACCATATTGATTATGATCAAGATCCTTATGCAAAGGAATTTGATATAAAAATTAGTGACAATCTTGCCTCTGTAGATGCTTGAATCCTCCCTGCTCCATGGGTAAAGGCCTTGTTCTTTGTATAGATGAAACTTATTCAATGAGTATATATTTTTGATTGTGTAAAAAAGTCACATTTTATAATACTTTCGATTTTATGTAATGAATTAATTTCTGTGTAGTTGAAATATCATGATACTGGTAAGGAAAAAGTTTTCCTACCTCAATTTGGTTAGTGGAACATGATGAATAAGGAAAATAACATTTCTTTCTCAAATGATTAGGTTGTATTTATAGTTTCTAGCTTGATTGATCAACAACAGGGAGAATAGATTGTATTAGATAAAATAGATAGTAGCTTAATGTATTATAAGGAGATGTGCAACGTTTGCTAATTAATATTTTCCTACTACTTAATAAAACAGAAAATGGTGAATGGAGGAATAGTTAACCACTAGGCTTGCAACAAATTTTCACAAAGTGTTCAAGAGAGCATTGCCCGTGGGTTTTTGACATGAGCTGGCTCAAATGTGCCAAATCGCTGGCATGGTAGGAATATGCATGAAGTGATTTGTTTGTTTATATTTTTTTTCTCAGAATTAAAAAATTGTTTTTTAGTTGATCTAATCTTATATAGAAGCATAGAAAATGGAAATTTAATTATTATTTGTCATTTTGTTGCAAGTGTTCAACCTTGAACCTGTAATTCCAATCTACAAATTTCATCTTTGAAAAATGCCCTAAAAGGGATTCTAAAGTGTATAGGGCCATTAGAAAAGCACACCTACAAGATGAAATTTGTGAAAATTGAAGAAATTAGATGGATTTTAGAGCATTTTTTCATGATTTTGATAGGTCCCCGCCCTGTCACGATAGTGGCTAGGGGGAAGACAACTCACATTTTTGAGAGATCATGCACCAACACTATTGGCATCAAAGACAAAGAATTTACAGTTAGTGGTTATCTATTGGGCATAGCTTATGCCACCTATGAGATACCATGACACCATGCTTATGATTTTGTGCCAGCGTTGGGATGTTGATACATGTACATTTCATCTACCTACTGGGGAGATGACCATCACACTTGAGGATGTACATTGCATTCTCTGAATTCCCATCCAAGGAGAGTGAGTATACTTCTAGGGGGATTATTCATTCTAGGAGAAGAAGAGAGATATGCAGTATTGTCTATGTGGATTTGTACATGATGGGGGCTTAGAGGAAGGATCAAGCTTCCCATGCTGCTATATTCATGAGCCCCAATTGTTATGGATTATGATGCACACAATGGCTTTGGTTCTCAATCTAGATGGATGAGCAACACACTTGAATGGAGAACTGGTAAATTTGGTACGAGGGATGGACGAGAAGAGGATGGTCTATGCCTAGGGTCGTTGTATTTTAGCACACTTGTGTTATGATCTTGAATAGTTCTTGTTTTGAGAGATTGACAGTATGGTCCATTGTTATAGCTGTAGGATATCCACGAGCATTTGACTATCTTTGCGATGCTTATGGTAGTATGGGGATTTATAGTTTTGGAGGGTGAGATTTGATAGGCTAGAGGAGGATGAGATCCTCTGGAGACCTTATCTACTCATTCTATAGTGTCCAGATCCCACAGGACAATTATGGAGGATGCAGATGGATAGGTATCTAGTTGGGAGGCATGAATATGTTGTATGACCTTTCTACAATGGGTGAGTCATGTGACAATTTGGATAGGTGCAGACACCATCGAGGGAATACCCCTTCATTAGATGATCAGTGCAGAGTGCCCAAAGACTAGGTGATACTATTTGGCTGACTATAGATCATGTTCATGAGAGTGATTCCAATTATGAATTCAGCAACAAAGATGAGAATGAGGAGTGGTGGTCATATGCATGTTATATTGTTCATTGGTGTAGTTCAACATTGTCATAGGGAGGGACACTTGATTCACCAGTGTGCAGATTCTTTTGGTTGGTTGAGGAGAGTACAGTGGGAGGCAGATTAGATTGTCATACAATCAAAGATTCTTCAAAGATGCATTCATTTCAAAGTTCAGATGCAAGCACATGGACCATTTGGACAAGAGAGTGGGATAGTTTTTGTCATAGTTGTATTCAATGCGAGTCAAGTGAATGGGTGAATACATCATGGGTTCCACAGTATCTAACTCCATTATCTCAAACAATATCCATGACAAATGACACAATGGAAAGTTTAGCAGATTAGGGCCGCCTTTCAGATCCACTACATGCATGACATGTTTTTGTAGTAGTTTCACTTCAAGGGAATGAAGAGAGATCAGAATATTGGCCGGCTTGATGTGTGTAGGTAAAGCATAAGCTAACACAACCTATGGAAGATGATGATGTGTTCATGTATCCTACAGGTTTAGTTATGGTTGCAAGAACTTGGTTGCAAACATATATGGTTAGAAAGAGTGGCATAGCTGCATTTGAAGACTATGAGAAACACAAAACCATTCTCGTGTATTTGCACCTTGTTATTGAAAAAAATGTTAAGTTGTTGAAGCATCATGCTAGACGAAACGAAAAATAACTATGGACACTTAGTAATGTTGATCATGAAGCAATATTGGATACTCTTAAGCAAAGAGATGACCCTTCAGGAACACTTGAATAACATTTTCATGAATGGAAGGTACAATGCTTAGGTTCATTATGCATTATCAATTAGGTCATTTATAATTTAATATAGATTGGTTATTTTTAAGAATCTCTTATATTGTGACAATATAGATTTCTCATTTAACAAATTTTGCTATATTTTTGGCATGATTGATCATGAACTTGCTGCAATAATAGCCACCTTTGATCCTTTTGGAGAGGTATACAACAAATTACAATAATATAGATTGGTTATTCTAAGCGTCTTTTATAGTTTTCAGTACCATCTCATCATCAATTAGGTCATTTAGAATAATATAGATTGGTTATTCTAAGCATTTTTAATAGTTTTCATTACCAATTCATCATCATTCAGGTTGTTTAGATTAATTTATAGATTTTTTAGTCTAAACATCTTATCTGTTGTGACAATATAGATTTCTCATTTGACAACTTTTGCAATATTTTTGGCATTGGCATGATTGATCATGGACCTGTTGCAACAATAGCCAGCTTTGATCCTTTCAGAGAGGTATACGACGGATTACAATAATATAGATTGGTTATTCTAAGCATATTTTATAGTTTACATTACCATCTCATCATCAATTAGGTCATTTAGAATAATATAGATATCTTATTCTAAGCATTTTTTATAGTTTGGATTACCAATTCATCATCATTTAGGTTGTTTAGATTAATATAGATTTGTTAGTCTAAGCATCTGTTCTATTGTGACAATATAGGTTTTTCATTTGACAACTTTTGTGATATTTTTGGCATGATTGATCATGGACTTGCTACAACAATAGCCATCTTTGATCCTTTCAGAGAGGTATGAGATAGATCAAAATAATATAGATTGGTTATTCTAAGTATTTTTTATAGTTTGCATTACCATCTCATCATCAATTAGGTCATTTAGAATAATATAGATTGGTTATTCTAAGCATTTTTTATAGTGTGCATTACCAATTGATCATCATTCAGGTTGTTTAGATTAATATAGATTCGTTAGTCTAAGCATCTTTTCTGTCGTGATAATATAGATTTCTCATTTGACAACTTTTGCGATATTTTTGGAATGATTGATTATGGACCTACTACAACAATAGCCAGCTCTGATCCAAACAAAGAGGTATGCAATAGATTACAATATTATCGATTTGTTGTTTTAAGCATCTTTTATTCTAAGCATCTTTTCTATTGTATGTAGTTTAACTGCTACCTTGATGGTTTGTACAGGTGCTTGTTAGTCCAGAACGTGAACATACTACTCTTGTGGAAGAATATGCCCTGAATGCCTCCAATAGGAAATTTTAAAAATGTGAAACAATGTAAAAAGGTCATAACTGTGTATAGGCATCATTTATATCTAGGGGTATGCTTTATTACTGTTACTGATTTTTTTTTGTAATAACTTATTGTAATTAATCGAGCTACAACCGGAGGTTTTCTTCCTGGTTCTTTCCTACTGCTATGTTCATTTGAACCAGGTTTTGTACTATTTCCTATTTATATATAATAAATTAAAGTGGCTTTCCACTTTTGCCAAAAAAAATGTAAAAATGTCATGTGAAGGTCATTTCCAATGTAATTAAGTCTTTGATCTAGCAAAGTGGAAACAACGTATTTGGGTGTGCATAATGTTCAAGTTGATTGCGTAAGATTTTTCTTATGCAAGATCTAGGTGGCTTTAAAAAACATAATTACAATTAAAGATGGCATTGTTAGAACCTGCACAAGCTTGATCCAACCTTAAATCTTATTGCCCCCACATTTCATTGATGTTACCATGTTGTAACTCACAAACTCAACTACACACGTAGTTGGGTGCAAAAGAGAACAATCCCTAGTGTAAATGTATCCATCTGGATGTGTTGGAATAGTCTATTTGGTTGTACGAGTTGCAAAATGAAAGTTGCTCCACTTTGCAACTTTACACTACTTGCATTTGGAAACTTTTCCCTCCACTAAAAAGTCATCACCACAGGAAAACGCCTCTGAGATAGCAAAAAATGAGAGGTTTTTGTAGATGGTCCCAACACAATCCCATAGCCTCCCTCATGTAAACATACCCATTGGGATGTGTTGGAATAGTCCGTTTGGTCGTACTAGTTGCAGAATGAAATTTGCACCACTTTGCAACTTTACATTGCTTGCATCTAGCAACTTTTCTCTCTGCTAAAAAGCCATCACCATATGCAGGAATACGCCTCTGAGTTAGAAAAATCTGAGAGATATTTTTGTAGATGGTCCCAACATGATCCCATAGCCTCAGATAGAGAGTCTATAAGCATCACATTTTTTAAGAAATACCCTTCAAAGATTGCTTCCTTTTAACACTTTGGACTCTTAAGGGAAATCATTGATCCAATGTAGCTTGGATTGATTCAGCGTATTTGGGTGCAAAAGAGGACCATCCCTAGCATAAACGTCCATTTCCAATTGGTTCACACTGATGTAGCAGGTCCATTTCCAATTCCATCATTTAGAAAGGCTTGCTATGTCCTCACCTTCATTGATGACTACTCCTACTTCACAAGCATCTATTTTCTTGTTCACAAGAGTGAAGTGTTTGGAAAATTTATAGCATTCAAGGTTCATATTGAGAAGAAATCAAGGAATCAAGTCAAGATTCTTGGCACAAAAAATGAAAAGGGAATATGTGAACAATATACTCGAGGAATTTTGTACTCTTTAGGGGATTGATCTTCACATTTAGTTGCATACACTCCACAACATAATGGTGTTGTTGAAAGGAAGAATAGGACCCTTAAAGAGATGGCTAGCTGGATGATTCAAGCTTGTTCTCCATGTCTAGAATTTTAGGTAGAAGTTATTAGTTCTACCACACACATCCAAAATTGGGTTCCCCATAAGGCTTTGAAGGGTATGATTCCTTTTGAGACTTGGTGTGGTAGAAAACTAGTTGTGAGACACTTCAAAGTTTTTGGCTGTCTAGCTTGGACATGCATACCTCCAAAGAAGCGCAAGGCATTGGAACCTCAAAGTAGGACTTGCATCTTTTTTGGATATCCTGAAGGTGTTAAGCCATATAGAATTTTGGATCTAGAGACACATGAGCTATTTCTTGAGAGGATTTTTCACTTTAAGGAAAGCTCTCCTAGCTTGGCCTCTAATCCTCCTCTTCCTTCCTCCATAG
This sequence comes from Sequoia sempervirens, assembly GCA_007258455.2. Lineage (NCBI taxonomy): Eukaryota > Viridiplantae > Streptophyta > Pinopsida > Cupressales > Cupressaceae > Sequoia > Sequoia sempervirens. Next base: position 25,164 of record VDFB02133380.1, on the reverse strand, counting down.
TGGAAAGTGATGATAGTGACTTAGATGGCGACTCTCCCTCAACTCTGACTTGTAGGATCATACCTTGACAAGGTCCACATGCAGTTGAGGAGCCTTTTCCTTCATCTCCTACTATGCCTTCTTGGGTTTGATAAACTCTTGAATTAGCAGGTTCTCTTGTTTGGGATCTTTCAAATATTTGAAGGAATCAGTCACAACATCAGGGTTTTCACATGCTTATATTGCTAGTGCTTCAGATCCAAAATCCTTTACGGAGGCTTTAGGAATTTCTGAATGGGATTTAGTAATGGAGGAAGAGTATAGTTCTTTGATGAGGAACCACACATGGGATTTATTTCCACTCCCTAAGGGGAGAAAGATGGTTTGATGTAAGTGGATCTATTGGACCAAGTATGCAATGGATGGAGGTTTGGATAAATACAAGGCTCAGCTTGTGGCAAAAGGTTTCTCACAAGTTCCAGGTGTTAATTATATAGAGACCTTTGCACTCAATGCTAAGATGAACTCCATTTGCTTGACACTTACTATTGTTGCAATGCATGGTTGGGTTGTACATAAGATGGATGTGAAGAATGCATTTCTTCATGGCGATCTTCATGAGGAGATTTACATGGAGCAGCGATAGGGATTCATACAGGATTCTTCTTTGGGATGGAGATTGAGGAAGTTTATCTATGGCCTCAAATAGGCCATTAGGGCTTGGTATGATAAGATGGATTCCTTTCTTATCTCAGTAGAATTCACTAGGTTTCATTTAGATCTGAATGTCTACATGTTGTGATAGGATGATTCTCATTTACTACTTGTGTTTTATGTTGATGACTTGATCATTACAGGGAGTACGTCATCCATCATTAGTAGTGTCAAATCTACTTTGTAGGATAGATTCTCTATGACTAACTTGGGCCTTTTGCATTACTTTCTCAAGATTGAGATCACTCAATCATCTTCTAGGATCTCTCTTTCTCAACCCAAGTATGCTCTTGATCTTCTAGCTCAGTTTCACATGGCTGATTGTAAGCCTGCTCTGACTCCCTTTCTTTCAAGAGTCAAGCTTGAGGCTAATTTTTCTACTACACTTGTTGATGCCACTTTGTATCATCAACTTATTGGGAGACTCATCTACTTGACTCCCACCCACTCTAATATCTCCTTTGCAGTTGGCATTGTTTCATGCTTCATGCAGGAACCATATGAGCTTCATTGGAAAGTAGCCAAATGCATCTTGCATTACATATAGGGTACACATCATCATTGGATTCACTATGAAGTAGCTACAGGACTTACATTGGTGGGATATATAGATTCTAATTGGGCTAGCAATCTTGATGATCGTAAGCCCACTTATGGCTACAACTTTCATCTTGGTTTTGGCCCCATTTTTTGGCTGAGTAGGAGGCAACATGCTATTGCTCTTTCTTCGACTGAGGATGAGTATCAAGGGGCTGTTAATTCTGCTACTAAGGCTATTTGGCTTTAGAATATTCTCACTAATTTTGGCTTCACTATTCCATGCCCTACAATCATTCATTGTGACAACCAGAGTGTCATCTAGATCTTGAATAATTCGATTCAACATCAAAGGACCAAACACATCAAGATTCATATGCACTACATTTGGGAGTTGATACATGAGCGCGTCATTGATTTGTAATATTGTCCTATAGCACAACAGGTTGCATATATCTTCACTAAACTCTTCTCTGAGAGTATATATCATCATTTGTGAGATCTCTTGGGGTGCGGGATGTTTCATCTGAGGAGGTCACTTGGTTTCTTCAATCTCTCTTTTGGGGGGCTTTTTCCTCACTTGAGGTTTTTCCCTTCTCGTCTTTTGAGTGTAGTTTTTGTTTTGTTTTATCTATCTTTCTAGGGGGAGTTTTTTCCTACGTGGCTTTCTCCTTTTCTCTACTTTACGAGATATTTCATTGCATTTGTACATGGGTACCTAACATGGCCTACTTGTCGGGACCCATCTTGCATTGTTTTCTTGTGTGTACATTCTCCCTAAGTTGCACTTAATGGGGGGTGTTGGCATGATTAAAAGTGTTGTACCTTGTCCTACATCATGATTACACCTTAGTTAAGTTTACTTAGGAACCACATAAGAGGTAGTTGGAGAATTTCCACTCTTGGTGGACTTATCATGTTATTACTTTATCGCATCAACCTTTCATGGGCACATCATGTGATTACCTCTCCACCTTTTGTGGGTGATCCACCATTTGTGGTGATTATCACATTATCACTTTTCCACTTTAGGTGGAGTGATAGCTTTTCATAGTTTTCTCATATCATAAGATTATGACACTTTTCATAATCTTATGCCCTTCTATGTACTCACCTCAAGGCTATATAACCAAGGGGTCTCCTATGTACTTTGGCACATTACATTCGATTTGCATCATTGGCAGAATAAATTTTATTCTTGTCATATTGTTTTTATCTCTCTTATGCTTATGCCTTCTATTAGGCCTCCATCTCTTCAGTGGCTACCTTCATAGCCAATTCTTACATGCTAAAACTAATAATTTGATGAATAACTAGAGCTAACCACCAATTACCCCCATACAACCGCCTCTCAGTCAACATTAAAACCACTCCCTATGAATTGGATTCACAAAGGACCCTTCTTTGCTTCAACATGATAATTTCCCCCCTCCTTGCATATAGAGCTTTTCAAATAGTAGCCATGATTGCTAAAAATAATAATGAGGTAATTTCCCCTTCCTCTCAAATGGATAGATAGTATGAGTAAAATATGGTGGGGATGCTTTAATTTTTTCCATTTATAGAAAATTATAAATGAAAATTAATAATAATAAAATATCATGGCTATTAATATTTCTATACTTTAACTTTGTAGCATGACTTAGTTATAAATTAATGTTTCACATGCAGTAAGTAAATTATTTAATTTTGATATGATATGGTTAAGTTTTATAATGTGATAAATTAAGGTAAAATCTTTGTATGCAACATTAAGGTAAATTAAGGTAAATTCAATGTGAAAAAGACAAATTTATAGTACTTGATATGATATGGTAAATTTTGACAAGTAAAAGAAAATATTAAAAAGGTAAATTTATAATGTGAACTCAATAAATTAATTGATAAAATTAAGTAAATTTTAATAAAGCTTATTTAATCTTTTTAATAAATTTACACTTTTTCTTATACAAGAATCAAATTTCATATATAAGAGTTATAAATATTTGTAATTTACTTTAAAAAAATTTGAATCAAATTTCATGTGTTTTTAATAAATTTACAATTTTTCTTATATAAGAATCAAATTTCATATATAAATTTGTAGTTATTTTTTTTAATTTCTTTAAAATAGTTTGTAAAAGTTTGAAGTATTATTTTGTTATAAAGTTCAGAGAGAATTCACAGAAGGACATTCAATGAGACCCCATTATCTTATAAGAAAAAGGAAAAAAAATTCCCTTTGGAAGTGGTGCTCCAAAATGCATTTAAAGATTTTAATTTTTTTATCAATTGAAGGAAAATACACCCTGCAAAATAAAAAGAATATTATAATACATTTTATAAACTTTTAAGATATAAATTACAAGACAATTATTAGGAATGAAATAGAAACTACCCAAGAGAGTAATTCTTCCACCTCTTCATAAAATAAGATGAAGAAACTTCTACCCCATTTACATTCCAAAAGGAAAAGAATTCACATAAAACTTGAAATCTTCAGAGTTTCGATGGTCCTATGAATTATCAAGAACTAAGAAAATACTTATGCTTGATATGTGATGTCTCTTATCTTGAATCCGCAGCAATTCAGTGTTCCATTTTTTCTCCCTAAAATCAAACCTCTCATAAAATCATATATAAATTGAGTTGCTATTGGTATTGATATTGATATTGATATGCATGAGGCCCAAGAAAACATTTAACTAATTAAGGCACTCCAAAAACATATAACTAACCGAAATTTATGCAATAAAGCTTATTTTTCTGCTCTTTATTATCTTATATTTTTATGAGAATTATTTTCACATCCAAGATTTAATCTTATACTTTTATGTACAAGCATTCGGCCTTGGCCTAATTAAACTTAAAATATTAAATTATAATGTTTAATCATTGCAACATACCAAACATTTAGGTTGTAAAATTCAAATGTTATATTCATTTCGGTTGTTTTAGTTTATTTTAGATTGTTGTAGTTTTCATAGCCAATAAAATTTTGAATAATTAGTTTTTTATTATAGTTTTGTGGGGGAAAATGTCCTAAAAAAACTGTGATAAAAAGTTTATAGTTAGCATTCCTCAAAATCCGCCCTTATCGGTCCAAATTTTTTAGCCAATAAAATTGAAAAGAAATAATTTTCAAAATTTTAAAAGTTAAAAATCGTGCATTTAACTTTAATTTATCTATGGTAAAGATTCTCAAATCTTTGTGATTTATTTATCCTTTTATCAAATCTCTTTCATTTATTTATTGGATCTCTTAATTTTTTATTTTTTGTCTTTGATTGAATTATTTGATCTTTTAATTAACTTATTTTTTAATCTTTGATTTATTTATTTGATTTTTTAATTTATTTTATAATGAATATTTTTCAAATCTCTTTGTTTTGATTTTTTTGTTTCATGAAATCTCTTTGATTTTATTTATTTTTTCATCAAATCTCTTTGTTTTGATTTTTTTTTACATAAAATTTGTTTGGTATTGATTTTTTTAGTTCAAATGTCTTTCATTTTAATATTTTTATTTCATCAAATATCCTTCATTTTGTTTAATCATTAAATTGTTTATGTTTCAATAGAATATCTTATATCTATTAAGACAATAAAATAATATAACAGTAAACCATTTCTTGTAATTATAAATAACAATAAAAATCATACACATATTAATTTTATATGTTTTTCTTGTATTTCAATTATTTGATACAATATTTGTTTATTCAATAAAACAATAACAATAATAATTAAAAAAAAATAAAGTCATACATTAATAATAAAATCAAAACTAACTATTAATAATAGAAGACTAGAAGGTGGAGGAGGGAGAATGAAATTAGGAAGCTTATCTATGCACTTTTTTTGTTCAATTTCCTTAATTAAACGAAGATAGCTAGACGCTTCAACTCAACAAACAAAATTTCAAAGCTAAATATTTAGCTTATTAATTCAAAAGTTAATATTCACAAGAGGGGACAAAAAGAACAATATCGTAAACAAGGTTCAGAACTCTCAATATTTCCATAAATAATATTATAAAGTAACCATATTAAAAAAAATACTAAGATAGCAAGAATATGGCTCCGTTCAAAATGTAGTACCAGAGTTTCTGCAGGTCATTCCATGACTTGAGACGTAGCTCAGAGGCCTTCCAACCACGTCCTAGTTAATGAAAATAGTGGTTTCAATTTGTTATGATCTTGTAGAGGACAAAAAGAACAATTCAATAATGAATGGTTACAGTTAAGGAAAGAACAAAAATTGCACATTTACAAAATAGGCATAAAAAGAATTAATTTGCATAAAGTATAACTTCTAAACATCAAACTAAATGTTACTATAAAAGAAGCCCAAAAGAAAATTAAAATAATATAGAGGAAAAGGATTTTCTGATTTATAGGTGCATAGAAGCCAGTCTCTTTACAGTAAGTCTCAAAAGAGTCAAACAAAGGGTTGAAAGAAAGTGCAATACTTATGATGCAAGTTAGGACACAAATTGGAAAATAAGCCAGAACAATCCAATTAGACTGCAGGATTGAAATGAAAAGGTATCATAGTTTCTATTAAGTTCTCAAAGCTTGCTGCTTGTCTAGTCAAAAGTGCTATTTAAGATCTGCAATACCTAGCCATTCAAAAGAAAGTTCTGCAAGCCCAGTAAAATGAAGTTGAAAATAATCATTTTTACCTAATGTTTTTCTAAAAGTTCATGATAGATAAATTAGCTTTTCCTTACTCAAATGGAGTTAAGAACTAATAAATGAAGTCTAAAAAGGTAGGAGGGCTACAAGAGCATCTGGACAACAAAAAATAAACAATTAGCTACTATAGTAGCCAATACACGTCCAAGACAAAAGTTGCAGCAGAACCCCACCAACTAGGACCCAAAAACTATGCTCCATCACATTTGCAGGACGAGGATGGTAGGAAAGGTGGGTAAATGGTTTGAGGACAGCAGTATGTTAAAGTTTTAAATAGGAAAATGTGAAATAGATAAGTTACAGCAGTATAAAGTGAAATACATGCGAACTAAGTTATAGAAGTCCATAATAATATTAAGTGAAATACATATGCCATTATGGTATATTATTATTTTTAAATTATAGCATACAAGCCAAGTCAATCTGAATAAAATATAAAGCATCACAGTAAATTTTTGGTCATATACCAAAGAGCTTCAAGTTCAATGTGAGGCATCAAATTTTCAGCCTTCTGCAGAGGCATCAAACCGAAAAAAAATGGTAAAGGATGAGGACTCTCACGTTACAAAGAATTTATTTCAGGTGTGGAGTATGCCTAAGCCCTGTGACACTATATAATTAAGAGCTTGCTTCAACACTTGAAAATTGTTATGGTGGTCTAACGATTCTAGCTCAGGCTCGCACAGAAAAATATTTGTTTTGGCTGAAACATGGGATGTGCTATTCACCGTCAGCTTTGAATAATAACTGTCCAAGATGAAATAAAATGAGGCTTCATAACTGTTTCGATTTTTTTGACCATGTTCACTCAGCGTGCGATGCTCTGTGCTTTCCATCTGTGCCATTAGGCTTTCCATCTGCGCCATTAGGATAATGGATCCGTATAAATCGCCCTTATCGGGTAAAACTCTCCTGCCAATTAAAATTAAGAAAATTCATTTTAAAAATATGTTTTCTTATATAATTTGCATCTCTACATTAACAATAGATAAATATTTGTTAGATTAAACCGTTAAGCCTAATTTTTATTTCTTCAATCTTTGTTTAATGAATTATTAAACATAAATTAATGTTTTACATAGTAGTAAATTTCGTTTCCTCAATCTTTGTTTAATATTTTATTAAACATAAATTAATGTTTCACATGCAGTAAGTAAATTATTTAATTTTGATATGATATGGTTAAGTTTTATAATGTGATAAATTAAGGTAAAATCTTTGTATGCAACATTAAGGTAAATTAAGGTAAATTCAATGTGAAAAAGACAAATTTATAGTACTTGATATGATATGGTAAATTTTGACAAGTAAAAGAAAATATTAAAAAGGTAAATTTATAATGTGAACTCAATAAATTAATTGATAAAATTAAGTAAATTTTAATAAAGCTTATTTAATCTTTTTAATAAATTTACACTTTTTCTTTTACAAGAATCAAATTTCATATATAAGAGTTATAAATATTTGTAATTTACTTTAAAAAAATTTGAATCAAATTTCATGTGTTTTTAATAAATTTACAATTTTTCTTATATAAGAATCAAATTTCATATATAAATTTGTAGTTATTTTTTTTTAATTTCTTTAAAATAGTTTGTAAAAGTTTGAAGTATTATTTTGTTATTTTTATTTTAATCACACTTAATAGTCATTTTCTAATCTACATTTGGGTTTCTTATAATGTTATGAAGTTACGTATGAAAGTTTGTAAAATTTTAATTGTTAAGTAAATATTTTTCTTATAAGGTTATAAGGTTGTTTGAGAGTTGAATAGTTAGAGGAATAAAAAATTAAAATTAAAAGTAAATATTACTATGATATGATATGTGTATAAAATAAACAAATACGACTACTTTAAATATAATAGTGGCCAAGGCAATAGTTCCAATTTTTCTGACCATGTTCACTCAGCGTGCGATGCTCTGTGCTTTCCATCTGTGCCATTAGGCTTTCCATCTGCGCCATTAGGATAATGGATCCGTATAAATCGCCCTTATCGGGTAAAACTCTCCTGCCAATTAAATTTAAGAAAATTCATTTTAAAAATATGTTTTATTATATAATTTGCATCTCTACTTTAACAATAGATAAATATTTGTTAGATTAAACCGTTAAGCCTAATTTTTATTTCTTCAATCTTTGTTTAATGAATTATTAAACATAAATTAATGTTTCACATAGTAGTAAATTTCGTTTCCTCAATCTTTGTTTAATAATTTATTAAACATAAATTAATGTTTCACATGCAGTAAGTAAATTATTTAATTTTGATATGATATGGTTAAGTTTTATAATGTGATAAATTAAGGTAAAATCTTTGTATGCAACATTAAGTAAATTAAGGTAAATTCAATGTGAAAAAGACAAATTTATAGTACTTGATATGATATGGTAAATTTTGACAAGTAAAAGAAAATATTAAAAAGGTAAATTTATAATGTGAACTCAATAAATTAATTGATAAAATTAAGTAAATTTTAATAAAGCTTATTTAATCTTTTTAATAAATTTACACTTTTTCTTATACAAGAATCAAATTTCATATATAAGAGTTATAAATATTTGTAATTTACTTTAAAAAAATTTGAATCAAATTTCATGTGTTTTTAATAAATTTACAATTTTTCTTATATAAGAATCAAATTTCATATATAAATTTGTAGTTATTTTTTTTTAATTTCTTTAAAATAGTTTGTAAAAGTTTGAAGTATTATTTTGTTATTTTTATTTTAATCACACTTAATAGTCATTTTCTAATCTACATTTGGGTTTCTTATAATGTTATGAAGTTACATATGAAAGTTTGTAAAATTTTAATTGTTAAGTAAATATTTTTCTTATAAGGTTATAAGGTTGTTTGAGAGTTGAATAGTTAGAGGAATAAAAAATTAAAATTAAAAGTAAATATTACTATGATATGATATGTGTATAAAATAAACAAATACGACTACTTTAAACATAATAGTGGCCAAGGCAATAGTTCTGATTTTTCTGACCATGTTCACTCAGGGTGCGATGCTCTGTGCTTTCCATCTATGCCATTAGGCTTTCCATCTGCGCCATTAGGATAATGGATCCGTATAAATCGCCCTTATCGGGTAAAACTCTCCTACCAATTAAATTTAAGAAAATTCATTTTAAAAATATGTTTTCTTATATAATTTGCATCTCTACTTTAACAATAGATAAATATTTGTTAGATTAAAAAAATAATGAATTTTGATTTGTTGAATAGTTGTTTTTTAATAACTAGTTAACAAAGAGCCGTGCCAATAGTTCCTTGGGCAGGAACTAATAATCTATATATAGAGAGAGAGAGTCTGAGTTAGAACTTGAAAAGTAGGATTGCATGTATTGGGCAATATTGAGTTTGACGCTCATGATACATTAAATCTCTCAAACATGTATTCTTGTTTATGAAATATGTAAGATAATTTATTTTTATTATTTAATTATTCTCTAAAATCATTTTTTAATTAATTAAATAATTTTAATTATTTAATTAATTTATTTTCTTTTTGATTAATTAAATAAATTAATATTTATTTAGTTACATTAGTGATTAATCCTTTTACTGTTATGTCTTCTTCTATAATTAAATAATTGCTTTTATTATTTAATTATTCACTATCTCTCCTAAATTAAATGGCTCAGGAAAATTCACATTAAAATCTGTTTTTTGTGGTGGTGAATTTTCCTTGCGATGAATTTGTCATGGCGGTGAATTTTCCTATTCTGAATTATTGGCGATGAATTTTTGAACTGACAGTGAAATTTCTGATGCCATTTAATTTATTCCAACTACCTCTCTATCGGTGCCAAATCTTATCTCTCATCTCAACCTTGATAATGTTTTATTAACTTTTAATCTCCACCATCCATCCTTAACTAAACCCTATTTTAGCCCTAACCCTATTATCTTTCTTCTCAAAGCAATCTCATCCATTGATTTCCATCATTTAATCTTCACCCTTCATTCAAATTTGGTTTTCTATAAAATAGACCTATCCCTTTCATTTTGATACTAATTGACTAATTACAACCACTATGTTTGATATTCTTGCATACTACAAATCTGACGGCAAGCTAACATCTAAAGCAAAATGGAGAAGAGCAATGGAGGTGATTCAACCATGGCATAGGAATTATGGTATTATTGCTTTGTTATTTTATGTTTCTATGTTCATTTGTGCTTCTTTGAATCAAGATCTTTAGAGTTTAAGTTTTATGTATTTGGTAGTTTGATACCATTGATTCATGTCTTTCACCTAAATTTTATCCTTATTCTACAGTTTGTGCTCATTCGCATGCTTGAAAATAAAGCATCAGGCAAGCAACAAGTGTTGAACTTAGTAAAATTTCATGAACTGAATCATCTCACAAGTAAGCACTCTCTCTTTTTCCATGGATTAAATGTAATCTATTTACTGATATATATTCCAAAAACATTGTTCTAAGAAATAGAAAAAACCCTAAATTAAGGGTAGGCTTAAACAACATACACTAAGCATTGATGCTTAGTGTGGGCCCCCTTAATTGCAACTCTGTTTCTCCTTCTTTGTTTCTTTAACTGCCTTATGTAACATCTTTTTGTAATATATTTTTGTAATGCAACCAACCATCTTTGTTTCTCTTAAATGATCAAATCATATTTTTATATAAAATATTATATATTTTTATTTTTATTATATAAATGTTAATGAAAACCCTAAGTAGCCGGTGAAGTTTCCTTTTTGGTTTTTGGTTTGTAATCAAAATCTGTGAAAAGGGTCTGTTAGTATGTGTCTCTAGGTAGTTTGGGGTGGGTCTAACTAGTCTACAATTGTAACTCTTTTGGATAGTAGCTAAGAGTGGGGATAGAAGTAAATGAAGAAAGCAGGGTGCAGGAAGTGTATGTATTGGGATGGCCAAAAGCTGTTGAAGTGTGTGTATTGGGATGGCCTAAGGCTGTTGAAGTGTGTGTATTGGGATGGCCTAAGGATGTTGACTCAAACACTGTAAATGATGGCTCTAGGAAAATTCACTGCCAGCAATTCACGGATGGAAAATTCACGGTCAATAATTCACCGCAGGAAAATTCACCGCCAGGGAAGATTAATGACTAGAACTTTATGCAATTAATTTTTTGCCCTGTGAATTGCCATGGTTATAAATTGCTAACTATCAAAATATATATATATATAATATTATAATATAAATTTCTATAAAGAGGATCGCACACGACGCTTAATGTGCGCTGTTTAAGTCCGCCCATGAATTAAGACTTGCTCTGCAGGCGTTCTCTCAAATTTAAATTGTAAATTTCGTTAATTGCATAATATGATTCTGAAGCTTGAAATCAACATGAATGATTTTATTCAGGTTTTGTGCAGGATGAGCGAATTGAGAGAAGGAAGGAGAAGGTCAAGGCTTACTGGTATGAAGTTGGCAGAGCTCCCGAATGAGATAATAATTAAAATAGGGGAAAAGCTATCCTTGAAAGATGTTGCAAACTTGATATCGTGTTGCAGGGGTGTGGCATCCCAGGCCAAATATTTATACGAGCAGCGTCGTAGGGTGGACATGTCGTGTTTCAAAAGCGTGACGCCATCCATCTGCAACCGCCTCATCAATCACTTCTCACGCAGCCGCCTCGTGAGCCTCCGTTTCTGCTACGATGTTCACGGCCACCACAAATACAATGAGGAAACAGTGAACGCCCTTCTGGGATACTTTTCCTTTTCCACCCACCCGGAAATCGACCTCTATGCGGGCACACCGCGCGTGGTGGACATCCTTGCGCATGGTTACTTCCTCCACAAGTTTCTTTCATCTCAGCAGCAGCTACAACGGCTGGAAGTGGACTCGCAGCTGGAGTATGTGAGGAGGAGAGCACAAGGCCTTGGTGACGTTAGACATTGTGGGGAGAAACTGCCCCAGGCTGGAATATTATTGGCATTGTTCCCTATTAAACCCACCACGTGTCCACACAGCCTTTCTACAGGCCTGCCCCCGCCTCAAGCATGCCAGATTCCACTTCAAATTGGGCATTGAAGAGCTGGACGCGTACGCAACGCTGACCTCCCCACTGGAAGTTTTCCTTCTTTTCCTTTTTTGGATGGCATGACCTCACACAGCAGAAGCGTATGATAGGTGAAGCAAAGCTGAGAATTATAGGATCAAGGCTACCCTAAGTCACTTTGGCACATGTTACCTTTGATGCAAGAGGGTGCATGAAAGAGTATATGGAATTGGTGAAAGCCATGCCCTCAATCCAAACTCTCGCCTTTCTTGGCAATTCGAGCAACATGCGCGAACCTGTGGGCCTTGTTTTTCTGGGTGCTTTTTCCCTGTTGAGAGAACTCCATCACGCTCCCGTTGTGGTGTTGTTGGATGGTGTGCCAGAGAAGGAGTTTGATAAGGTTGTTGACGTAAATGCATGGGATGCGTTGCCGAGAGGAGTAGAGCATGTGAGGATAATCTTCTATTGGCATAGCCCAAACTTAGATCAAGGCAGAGAAGCGTTGCTTGACAAATTCATCAACACTGCTCCTCGCCATCTTGAAACATGTTCCGTCTTTGGTGTTCGATCACTAAAACCAGAAGACTATATTTTGCAAGACTTTGAACCATGGAAACGTTGCTATCAAAACAGCCTTAACGTCTTTGGTGTTCGATCACTAGTATGGGAAGACTGTATTTTCCTTAAGACTTTGAACCGTGGAAACGTTGCTATCGAAAAAGCCTTAGCATTTAGACATTGTTTTCAAATAGAGAGAGTGCCTTGTTAAGAGACTGTTGTATGTTTTATTGTCCTATCATATTCTTATGTAGAGGAATAAATACCTACTGGCTCATAGAGAGTACTTCCTGAGCTACCCTTTTATTTATTTATTTATTTATTTTACATCAATGTAATTGGCAATTTAATTGTTTCTTTTCCTTAGTATGGTAAATCTTGGGTGAATCTTGTTAGGTTTTTTTGCATTACGAGGGTTTATTTTTTCAGCTGAATCAAATACGTGAATTTAATGTAGCATAGACGTGAAAAAGATTGTTTATTTTGAGAGGAAAAGAGGCAGTTTAATGCGTGCTTGCTGATAGATAAATCTTCCCAAGCTGTCTTTTGCATACCTGATAATGATCATTCATATCCATATACAAAATTTTCTATAATATGATTATTCAAGATTTACCATTTTCTCAAACCCACAAATAAATACCCACCCATACTTGGAATAGACCTCCTCCCTAAAAGTAGCCCAATTGAATTTAGAAGTCAAACTCTCTTATTTCCTGTATTTTGTTTAGAGGGAATTCGCATCAGCAGTTGTGTCCAATTTTTTTTACTTCTCTATGTTTTCTTATTTTCCAGTATTTGGGTGCTTTATTAATGTTTTAAAGATGCTTTAAACCTTGAATCAATTGAGGGTAATTAGGGTATTTTGTACTTGGGAATGCCTCTTGATTATTTCTTTGTTCTTAGCCCCTTCATTTGGAATATGCATTTCGAGTTTTGGATTGTATCATCTGTACTTAGGAAATAATTTGCTAAAATGTTAAGCTCAAAAAAAATTATGGGAAGATTGCATGGAAGAAGCAACATGCGAAAATAATGATCCTACAAGGAGTACTAAAAGTCTAAAACTAAAGAAAATCCAAAAGTACCGTGAAAAGGGAAAAAAACTTTGTAAATGGAAACGACTTTATTTTGTTTGAAAGGGTTTTGTAAGAGGTAAAAAATCCTCCAATCTTGAATTGTTGAAAGGTCACTAGTACATAAAGAGGGATTTTAAGACATTAATTTAAGACAAAATATTAATTTTTTCTTAAATATATATTTTATATTTAAATTATATTTTTAATTTTTAATTGTCTTAAATTAAGACAATAAAGAAAATACTTGTTTAAAATAATTTTTTTATTTCCCTCTAAATTTTCTATATGCTAGAAAAGACTTGGTATTAGGACGTTTTTGTTATCCCTCCTTTTTACTTGGCATATACGTAGTCTTCAAGCAGTTTTGTGGTTTTAGAGCTGTATGTTTTTGAAAAACAGGGGTATTGTTGTGAAAATAGCCCCTTTATGAATGTAATGTCTATGAATGAAATGGATGGATGCTATGCTGTAGCAACATCTTGATTTTGTAATTGTTTTGAGCACTAAACATACAAGGGATTGCGATAAGTTATTTTTGAGGGCGAACAAAGAGCAACGGCTCTATTTATATTATCAATTTTTTGTGTTTTGAAATATATGCAAATACATATAATTTTGTGTTCATGCTCTATTTTATTCTTGTTTCTTTTGAACTCTATTTTTGGGTTTATTTTACCCTCTGCCTCTACCCTTCACGCATAACTTGCAATCATTGCAGTTTTGATACCACTTTTTGTGAAGCATTCTATCAAAGGAAATATGTTTTTTTATTGCATTAGATCTCCTAATAAGCACACCTTGTGCTAAATTGTCTAAACGGTTTTATAATTCTACAGTAGTAATGCATTAAGACATTTGAACCTGATTTTTTATTAAAAAGAAAATTTCCTTTTGTGTATTCTTTTGTATCAAAGTTAGTTGGGAATCAATGGCAGTTAAGAGCATAGATATGTTATTGCCTTCTGGTTGTGGTATATTTCATATGGAAGGACCATGGTGTAGTTCATCAGCTTCTTCAGATTTTCCCTTGATATTTTCTTTTTACCTAATGCTTTCTAGTATGTGATAGGTTTCTCAGTATCTTCAAAGCAAGAAATGGGATACCAGGTTTGCTGCTAAGGCTATTAGTGCCATTGAAAAAAATATTATTATTTCTGCTAAGGCTATTAGATGATATTCAAAATTTCCTCTAGAATCTCGTTGAAATCTTTCTATAGGATCATCAATGCCTTACAAATTATATACCAACATCCTTCTACTTAATAATTTTGAAGGAATTCATCAACTAAGGGTGGATTTTAAAATTTGGTGTGGGTTTTATCGAAGTATTAGGCCAACTCAGATGGGGATGTCCCTTAATATAGGTACTGCTTTTCCACATCCAAGTTTAAGCTACATACAATTAACATGTATTAACCATAGCTTTATTTTTCAATTACATTTAAGCTGTTGTATTACACTTGTACCTATCTTGGAATACTTGTTAATGTTTTTGGATGTCAATTTAATATTCATATGCATTTTCTACCGTTTTGCATATATGTCTTCAACTACTTTTATTGAGCCACTAACTGTGATTGATTTTTTTGCAAAATTTTTAAATAAGAATGTGGTAACAATTCCAGATCCTGTCCTTGAACCTATTCATTAGGTATGATGATTTTTTTTGTTTACGCATAATGGAGTATTCATATTCTCTAGGATTCATATGTTGGATGCAATAACTTATAAATATCAAACTATAATAATAGTGACATTTATCACTGTTTAGAGCTTTCTTCATGTGGTTTGGAAGGGCTTATTGAAAACTTCACCTTTTGCCCAGAATATTCTTTCATGACTTTCCAATATAATTAAATCTTAATGATGGAGCTCAATTTAAACGAGTTCATGGATTCTAATGTTACGTAAAGATCATCTTACCAATTCAGAACATATGATCACCTTGGTTTTAGTTTTAAAAAGATCACTATTCAATGCGATCATTTTGCCATTTAAAACCATTTTGCATAACTGTTATAATATTGTCTGGTAGGACTCTCACATGTTAGCCAATGGAAAGCTACCTACATCTTTGATGCCAAGCCTTGAATTAATTGTATGTTTCTTAACAAGGGTTCAATTACATGGGATTTCACTAAATATTTTAAAGGGAATTTATGTTTCATGAAAAAAATGGAATATGACAAATGGAACAAAGGATAGTTGAACTAATTAAATAATTGATGGATGTGAAGTTTAAAAAAGGATGCTTATATAGTTGGCTTCCCAAGTAAACATACCAAGAGGAGAGTCACTTGATGATTATAAGAAAGTTCTAGGAGAGGTTAAATTTTATAATCTACAGAATTGGAGAAGGATACATTTTCTCCAAAGAAAAATTCCATGCTTGGAGTCAAGATAAACACAAATGAAGGCCATGGTAAAAAAATTTAATAATTGTTTCTATTTCAAAATAATTGAGCTTGCTCACATGGTTGGAAGTCCACAAGTTGCCCTCTCAAAGAGCCCAACACATTCAATTCTTGTTGGAGCACTGTCAACATATTCTGAAACTCGATACATAAACCTTTTATGTAGTTTAATTTGCATTAAGCATGGACGATGTAAAATCCAATGCTTCACTGGACCTTATCACAAGTGTTGAAGCTTCATGGCTTCTTTGAACCAAAAATTTACTACCTTTACTTATTTCTATTCGACTTTACTTATTTCTATTCAATGCTTTATCTCTTCTACAAGCACAAGAAACACATGTTACAGTTTTAGAGATTATTACAATAAAATGTATCAAAATACTTGGAATATACTTATCATGTTCCTCATTTGAAATTTATATTTTATAGCAGTGCCCTCAGTGCAATGAGAAGTTCAGCTCTCTTGGTTATATTCAATGATCCTTAATTGCATCTTACAAAATATACTGCAATAAAAAAGATTATCAACCACTACATATCCTAATTCATATATGTTTACCAAATATCCCTACAATTAAAATCTATCCCTATGGATATTGATGCAGCCTTCGATTTAGTGTGCTTACATCTGCAACTTATTGGGACTAGTTTTTAGATGAACTCCATTAATGTTGAAGTTGCAAACTCTCTTGAAGCATCAGAAGCCAATTTTCATGTTTTCTTTACCTCGTGTTTATTTAGTTTCCACCATTAAACAATAAATTTTCTATTTAAAATTTTAAGACAGACAAATTAAATAAGGTTTGTTAAATTGTGTATAAATTTTTTAATTTGAAGCTTTTCAATTTTGTGCTTTAAATTTTTTTTATTCAACCAACCAGCCTTCTTATGGTTATTAACTTTTGGGTAATTGTGTGGACTTTGTGTTAATAAGATTAAAAAGGCACTGTGAGGTGTAAAAGTAGAAGTGACACATAGGGTAAATGTGCGTCAAAAGTACCACATGTATGCATTGACATCACAACCCACCCAGGAGCTAATGTAGTGTTTTTATAATCTTCTAAACTTGAACATTTTATTGCACTGAAAATATTTTCTTTAGATGACTATCTGCCAATAGAGGTAGAGCTATACATTACATTCAAACTAACCTAGTTCTCTTTAAAAAATATATGTGATTAATATCTTTTTGTGCATGATTTAAGTATTAACTTCAACTTCTATGGAAATACACAGGCTTGTAAGATTGTGGAAGGGTAGAGATATTCAAAGTGGTTGAATGAGAAACAAATTACTAATTAATCTATTGAAAGTTAGATGTCAACAGTCCCAGGAAAGGGAAATGGATATCTTATAGGTTTCTATCTTTTAAGAATCAAACAAGAAGATAGTCTTCGCTTAATTTTTGCAGCTATCTTGCTTGTCTGTTGTTAATTTTCTTTTCTTTTTTTTGTTGATGTAATGTGTATTAAAAAGTGTATTGTGGGGATGGGGTGGGGTGGATCTCGGTTGTGGGAGGAGTGTCTATGTATTTTTCTATTTATATACACTCGTCCTCTAAAAGTATTCTCATGATAAGGTGTAGGTTGTCCTATTAATTTTGATTCTTAAGTAAGGCATAGACCCTGAGATCTTATTAATGTGGCCAACACAATGTCTTTGGTACCTAAGGTGTAAAGTGCTTTTGTGTAGACTTTTTACCATATTGATTATGATAAAGATCCTTATGCAAAGGAATTTGATATAAAAATTAGTGACAAGCTTGCCTCTATAGATGCTTGAATCTTCCCTACTCCATGGGTAAAGGCCTTGTTCTTTGTATAGATGAAACTTATACAATGAGTATATATTTTTGATTTTGTAAAAAAGTTACATTTTATAATACTTTGGATTCTACGTAATGAATTAATTTCTGTGTAGTTGAAATATCATGATACTGGTAAGGAAAAAAATTTCCTACCTCAATTTGGTCAGTGGAACATGATGAATTAGGAAAATAACATTTCTCTCTCAAATGATTAGGTTGTATTTATAGTTTCTAGCTTGATTGATCAACAACAGGGAGAATTGATTGTATTAGATAAAATAGATAGTAGCTTAATGTATTATAAGGAGATGTGCAACGTTTCCTAATTAATATTTTCCTACTACTTAATAAAACAGAAAATGGTGAATGGAGGAATAGTTAACCACTAGGCTTGCATCAACTTTTCATGAAGTGTTCAAGAGAGCATTGCCCGTGGGTTTTTGACATGAGCTGGCTCAAATCTGCCAAATCGCTGGCATGGTAAGAATATGCATGAAGTGATTTGTTTGTTTATATTTTTTTTCTCAGAATTGCAAAATTGTTTTCTAGTTGATCTAATCTTATACAGAAGCATAGAAAATGGAATTTTAATTATTTTTTGTCATTTTGTTGCAAGTGTTCAACCTTGAACCTGTAATTCCAATCTACAAATTTCATCTTTGAAAAATGCCCTAAAAGGGATTCTAAAGTGTCTAGGGCCATTAGAAAAGCACACTAGATTTACTTTAAGCACACCTACAAGATGAAATTTGTGAAAATTGAAGAAATTAGATGGATTTTAGAGCATTTTTTCATGATTTTGATAGGTCCCTGCCCAGTCACGATAGTGGCTAGGGGGAAGATAACTCACATTTTTGAGAGATCATGCACCCAACACCATTGGCACTCACAAAGAAAGAATTTACAGCTAGTAATATTCATTGGGCATAGCTTATGCCACCTATGAGATACCATGACACCATGCTTAAGGACTTTGTGCTAGTGTTAGATGTTGATACATGTACATTTCATCTACCCACCGGGAGATGACCATCACACCTCGAGGGATGTGTACATTGCATTCTCTGAATTCCCATCCAAGGAGAGTGAGTATACTTCTAGGGGGATTATTCATTCTAGGAGAAGAAGAGAGATATGCAGTATTGTCTATGTGGATTTGTACATGATGGGGGCTTAGAGGAAGGATCAAGCTTCCCATGCTGCTATATTCATGAGCCCCAATTGTTATGGATTATGATGCACACAATGGCTTTGGTTCTCAATCTAGATG
Source organism: Sequoia sempervirens (assembly GCA_007258455.2). NCBI lineage: Eukaryota > Viridiplantae > Streptophyta > Pinopsida > Cupressales > Cupressaceae > Sequoia > Sequoia sempervirens. Next base: position 6,126 of record VDFB02133380.1, on the reverse strand, counting down.
GATGAGCAACACACTTGAATGGAGAACTGGTAAATTTGGTACGAGGGATGGATGAGAAGAGGATGGTCTATGCCTAGGGTCATTGCATTTTAGCACACTTGTGTTATGATCTTGAACAATTTTTGTTTAGAGAGATTGACAGTATGGTCCATTGTTATAGCTCTAGGATATCCACGAGCATTTGACTATCCTTTGTGATGCTTGTGGTAGTATGGGGATTTATAGTTTTGGAGGGTGAGATTTAATAGGATGGAGGAGGATGAGATCCTTTGGAGACCTTATCTACTCATTCTATAGTGTCCAGATCCCACAGGACAATTATGGAGGATGCATATGGATAGGTATCTAGTTGGGAGGCATGACTATGTTGTATGACCTTTCTACAATGGGCGAGTCATGTAACAATTTGGATAGGTGCAGACACCATCGAGGGAATACCCCTTCATTAGATGATCAGTGCAGAGTGCCCAAAGACTAGGTGATACTATTTGGCTGACTATAGATCATGTTCATGAGAGTGATTCCAATTATTCAGATCACAATCCACTGGTTATACAATCAAAGATTCTTCAAAGATGCATTCATTTCAAAGTTCAGATGCAAGCACATGGACCATTTGGACATGAGAGTTGGCTAGTTTTTGTCATAGTTGTATTCAATGCGAGTCAAGTGAGTGGGTGGATACATGGGTTCCATAGTATCTAACTCCATTATCTCAAACAATATGCATGACAAATGACACAATGGAAAGTTTAGCAGATTAGGGCCGCCTTTCATATCCACTACATGCAGAACATGTTTTTGTAGTTGTTTCACTTCAAGGGAACGAAGAGAGATCAGAATATTGGCCAGCTTCATGTGTGTAGGTAAAGCATAAGCTAACACAACCTATGGAAGATGATGGTGCATTCATGTATCCTACAGGTTTAGTTATGGTTGAAAGAACTTGGTTGCAAACATATATGGTTAGAAAGAATGGCATAGCTGCATTTGAAGACTATGAGAAACACAATACCATTCTCGTTTATTTGCACCTTGTTATAGAAAAAAATGTTAAGTTGTTGAAGCATCATGCTAGACCAAAGGAAAAATAACTATGGACACTTAGTAATGTTGATCATGAAGCAATATTGGATACTCTTAAGCAAAGAGATGACCCTTCAGGCACACTTGAATAACATTTTCACGAATGGAAGGTACAATGCTTAGGTTCATTATGCATCATCAATTAGGTCATTTATAATTTAATATAGATTGGTTATTTTTAAGAATCTCTTATATTGTGACAATATAGATTTCTCATTTAACAAATTTTGCGATATTTTTGGCATGATTGATCATGAACTTCGCTGCAAGAATAGCCACCTTTGATCCTTTCACAGAGGTATACAATAGATTACAATAATATAGATTCTTTATTCTAAGCATCTTTTATAGTTTACATTACCATCTCATCATCAATTAGGTCATTTAGAATAATATAGATTAGTTATTCTAAGCATTTTTTATAGTTTTAATTACCAATTCATCATCATTCAGGTTTTTTAGATTAATTTATAGATTTTATAGTCTAAACATCTTTTCTGTTGTGACAATATAGATTTCTCATTTGACTAAATTTTGCAATATTTTTGGCATGATTGATCATGGACCTCTTGCAGCAATAGCCAGCTTTGATCCTTTCAGAGAGGTATGCGATAGATTACAATAATATAGATTGGTTATTCTAAGCATCTTTTATAGTTTACATTACCATCTCATCATCAATTAGATCATTTAGAATTATATAGATATGTTATTCTAAGAATTTTTTATAGTTTGGATTACCAATTCATCATCATTCAGGTTGTTTAGATTAATATAGATTTGTTAGTCTAAGCATCTATTCTATTGTGACAATATAGGTTTTTCATTTGACAACTTTTGTGATATTTTTGGCATGATTGATCATGGACTTGCTACAACAATAGCCATCTTTGATCCTTTTAGAGAGGTATGAGATAGATCAAAATAATATAGATTGGTTATTCTAAGTATTTTTTATAGTTTGCATTACCATCTCATCATCAATTAGGTCATTTAGAATAATATAGATTGGTTATTCTAAGCATTTTTTATAGTGTGCATTACCAATTCATCATCATTCAGGTTGTTTAGATTAATATAGATTTGTTAGTCTAAGCATCTTTTCTATTGTGATAATATAGATTTCTCATTTGACAACTTTTGCAATATTTTTGGAACAATTGATCATGGACCTACTGCAATAATAGCCAGCTCTGATCCAAACAAAGAGGTATGCGACAGATTACAATATTATAGATTTGTTATTTTAAGAATCTTTTATTCTAAGCATATTTTCTATTGTATGTAGTTTAACTGCTACCTTGATGGTTTGTACAGGTGCTTGTTAGTCCAGAACGTGAACATACTACTCTTGTGGAGGAATATGCCTTGAATGCCTCCAATAGGAAATTTTAAAAATGTGAAACAATGTAAAAAGTTCATAACTGTGTATAGGCATCATTTATATCTAGGTGTATGCTTTGTTACTGTTATTGAATTTTTTTGTAATAACTTATTGTAATTAATCGAGCTACAACCGGAGGTTTTCTTCCTAGTTCTTTCCTACTACTATGCTCATTTGAACCAGGTTTTGTACTATCTCCTATTTATATATAATAAATTAAAGTGGCTTGCCACTTTTGCCAAAAAAAAATGTAAAAATGTCATGTGAAGGTCATTTCCAATGTAATTAAGTCTTTGATCTAGCAAAGTGGAAACAACGTATTTGGGTGTGCATAATGTTCAAGTTGATTGTGTAAGAGTTTTCTGATGCAAGATCTAGGTGGCTTTAAAAAACATAATTACAATTAAAGATGGCATTGTTAGAACCTGCACAAGCTTGATCCAACCTTAAATCTTATTGCCCCCACATTTCATTGATGTTACCATGTTGTAACTCACAAACTCAACTACACACCTAGTTGGGTGCAAAAGAGAACAATACCTAGTGTAAATGTACCCATCTGGACATGTTGGAACAGTCTGTTTGGTTGTATGAGTTGCGGAATGAAAGTTGTTCCACTTTGCAACTTTACACTGCTTGCATCTGGAAACTTTTCCCTCCACTGAAAAGTCATCACCACAGGAAAACGCCTCTGAGATAGCAAAACCTGAGAGGTTTTTGTAGATGGTCCCAACACAATCTCGTAGCCTCCCTCATGTAAACATACCCATTGGGATGTGTTGGAATAGTCAGTTTGGTCGTAGCAGTTGCAGAATGAAAGTTGCACCAATTTGCAACTTTACATTGCTTGCATCTAGCAACTTTTCACTCTGCTGAACTTTAATTAGGTAACTTTTCCTTCTGCACAAGAATGTGGTAACAATTCCAGATCCTGTCCTTGAACCTGTTCATTAGGTCTGATAATTTTTTTTTTGTTTCCGTATAATGGAGTATTCATATTTTCTAGGGTTCATATGTTGGATGCAATAACTTATAAATATCAAACTATAATAATAGTGACATTAATCACTGTTTAGAGCTTTCTTCATGTGGTTTGGAAGGGCTTATTGAAAACTTCATCTTTTGCCCAGAATATTTTTTCATGACTTTCCAATATAATTAAATCTTAATGATGGAGCTCAATTTAAACGAGTTCATGGATTCTAATGTTACATAAAGATCATCTTACCAATTCAGAACATATGATCACGTTGGTTTTAGTTTTAAAAAGGTCACTGTTCAATGTGATCATTTTGCCATTTAAAACCATTTTGCATAACTGTTATAATATTGTCTGGTAGGACTCTCACATGTTAGCCAATGGAAAGCTACCTACATCTTTGATGCCAAGCCTTGAATTAATTGTATGTTTCTTAACAAGGGTTCAATTACATGGGATTTCACTAAATATTTAAAGGGAAGTTATGTTTCATGAAAAAAATGGAATATCACAAATGGAACAAAGGATAGTTGAAGTAATTAAATAATTGATGGATGTGAAGTTTAAAGGATATCTGCACAACAGGTTGCAAATATCTTCACTAAACCCTTCACTGAGAGTATATATCATCATTTGTGAGCTCTCTTGGGGTGCGGGATGTTTCATCTGAGGAGGTCACTTGGTTTCTTCAATCTCTCTTTTGGGGGGCTTTTTCCTCACTTGAGTTTTTTCCCTTCTCGTCTTTTGAGTGTAGTTTTTGTTTTGTTTTATCTCTCTTTCTAGGGGGAGTTTTTTCCTACATGGCTTTCTCCTTTTCTCTACTTTACGAGATATTTCATTTGTACATGGGTACCTAACATGGCCTACTTGTCGGGACCCATCTTGCATTGTTTTCTTGTGTGTACATTCTCCCAAAGTTGCACTTAATGGGGGGTGTTGGCGTGATTAAAAGTGTTGTACCTTGTCCTACATCATGATTACACCTTAGTTAAGTTTACTTAGGAACCACATAAGAGGTAGTTGGAGAATTTCCACTCTTGGTGGACTTATCATGTTATTACTTTATCGCATCAACTTTTCATGGACACATCATGTGATTACCTCTCCACCTTTTGTGGGTGATCCACCATTTGTGGTGATTATCACATTATCACTTTTCCACTTTAGGTGGAGTGATAGCTTTTCATAGTTTTCTCATATCATAAGATTATGACACTTTTCATAATCTTATGCCCTTTTATGTGACCACCTCAAGGCTATATAAACAAGGGGTCTCCTATGTACTTTGGCACATTACATTCTATTTGCATCATTGGCAGAATAAATTTTATTCTTGTCATATTGTTTTTATCTCTCTTATGCTTGTGCCTTCTATTAGGCCTCCATCTCTTCAGTGGCTACCTTCATAGCCAATTCTTACATGCTAAAACTAATAATTTGATGAATAACGAGAGCTAACCGCCAATTACCCCCATACAACTGCCTCTCAGTCAACATTAAAACCACTACCTGTGAATTGGATTCACAAAGGACCCTTCTTTGCTTCAACATGATAATTTCCCCCCTCCTTGCATATAGAGCTTTTCAAATAGTAGCCATGATTGCTAAAAAGAATAATGAGGTAATTTCCCCTTCCTCTCAAATGGATAGATAGTATGAGTAAAATATGGTGGGGATACTTTAATTTTTTCCATTTATAGAAAATTATAAATGAAAATTAATAATAATAAAATATCATGGCTATTAATATTTCTATACGTTAACTTTGTAGCATGACTTAGTTATAATTTAGAGAACTTGGGCATTTATATCTTGAGGTGTGGATATATTCTAACACAAATAACAAATTCATAAAGATTTTAACCGGGTAATTGTTTTTATGGAATGAATTAAACAATTATAAAAATTCAAACACTTCATCATTTATTTTTATTTTTTTTCAAATTAATTTACCACAAAATAAAAATATATATTTAAATTAACTAATTTAAGTTTTAAAATTAAAAATAATAAAAAAATTATAATGAATTTTGATTTACTTTTTAAGTTTTTAATTTTAACTTTAAATTTTAGTTTGTTAATAAATATAATAATATTTCCTTCCTTCTATTTTATCTCCATGTATATAGAAACAAATTGGACCACATGAATATATTTTTTATATTTTATTTATTATAATTTTATATTTTTCGAAAAGAAAAATATTATTTTAAATATATTGACCAATTTTATTTATTTAAAAAATATTTTATTCACAAAAGGTTATTTTATTTTACATTAAAGAAATTATTAATTTTGTTTGTATTATTTATTTAGAGAATTGTTTTGTTTTAGTATTTATTTAAACATTTTATTTGTTTTTTATTATTTACTTTTTATTAGAATAACCATTTTTATTAATATAATTATGTTATTTTGTTTATTTAAAATTTTTAAATATATATTCATTTTATTTTATTATTTTTGTTTATATAATAATATTTCTACAATCATAATAAAAAGATATATTTAAATATCTAAAACAAAAATCTCTAAATACAATCTTATTGCCATAAAAATAATTTTCTTCTTATATTTAGTAAGTTATAATTTATCAAAGAAATTTATTAATAATCTATCTATATATATATACACATAGAGTGTGAGTTAGAACTTGAAAAGTAGGATTGCATGTATT
>VDFB02133379.1:0-26707 GCA_007258455.2 Sequoia sempervirens | reverse complement strand
AAAATGCCAAAGCTGGAGGGCGAAAGAGCAACGAAAAAAGAGATGGGTAGAGTCCTCCTCATTAGCCCCACACATAACACAAACAGAAGGGCCATGGAAACCTCTCTTCCGAACGTTATCCCAAGTCAAACACTTATTCCAGGCCAACATCCAAACAAAACAATTACATTTTGGCCAAGAAAGCTTATTCCAGACCTTCTTCCACCACTGAATTTCAGGCCCAACCAACCTATGAGACAATAACCTACTATACCCGGAGGCTACAGTGTAGGTCCCCATAGGATTGGGGGACCAGGAAAGCACGTCATCATCACGGAGAGAACTACATCTTCGGCTGGAGAGGATACTTTGCAGCATAGCACAATCCTCCTGCAAACCAACATCTGGCCACTCATCTGGGGTTTTCCATTTGGCCATCTCCAACTGACCACAGGAGAAAAAGGACTTAAAATCACTCACCCGTGACCAACCGGCCTCAAGAAATCTCAAACAAAGATTCAACAGGTTGGGAAACTGAGAAGTGATGGGAGGAAAACCATCCCAAGAATCATACCAAAATTGGACCTCTGTCCCCTTCTTGTAGATCCAAAATAATCCTTCCTTAATAAGCATATCCCCTTTCTTAAGGGTGCCTCATATCACAGAGCCCTTCCCCACAAGGGGGTACCTTGAAATATCGGGTTGAGGGATCCTTGGGAGATACTTCTGAGAGAGAACCTTGGCCCAACTCTTATCCTGCTCATTACACCACCGCCAATACAATTTAGCAGCCAAAGCCTCCCCAGTCAAAGCCGACTGCCTCAAACCTAGGCCACCAAATTGTTTCAGACTACAAACCACCTCCCATCTAACCAAACTCCATTTGGAGGACTCCAAGCAACCAGCCCATAAAAATTGTCGTGCCACAGAATCTAAGTCCTTAAGAAAGCCCATAGGGGCAACCTGGAGCATGCATCTATAAATGGGCAGAGCCTGCACCACCGACTTAATCAACTGGACACAACCAGCAAAGGATAACCATCGATGAGTCCAGTGGTTAACTTTCACCCAAAATTTATCCAAAATAATCTGCCAAGACTCCCTAGGAAGTCTACTCACCGAGATGTGAATGCCAAGGTAAGTCAAAGGGAGAGTCCCGATCTGAAATCTCAAAGTGTGGGCAATCCGTTGCTGAATGGGGCCCGGAGTGTTGAAGAAGAAAATGGAAGATTTTCCCTCATTAATCTGCTGACCGGAGGCAACCAGGTAAGCATCCAAGACTCTTCGTAAATGAGAGGTCTCTCGCATTGTAGCCATCCCCATCAAAGCAGTATCATCCACAAATTTTAAGTGAGTCTGCAGAGGTAAGGTGCCACCCCACCTCCACCCTTGAATGAGACCAGACTCCACACTCCGTTTAATCCATCTCCCCAAACCTTCAGCCAAAAGAATAAACAAGTAAGGGGAAAGAGGATCACCCTGACGAAGCCCCCTAGACGCACCAAATAGCTCAGAATGGCTCCCATTGATAAGCACTGAGAAAGAGACTGAAGTAACACAACTCAAAACCCATTGAATCCAATCTTCAGCAAAACCAAAAGCACCAAGAACCCGCCTAAGGAAGGACCACCTAACTCTGTCATAAGCCTTTGCCATGTCCAGTTTGATAAACATCGCTTTTTCTTTAGAGCTGGCCATAGAATGGATGACCTCAGTTGCAATAACAATCCCATCCAGAATTTTCCTACCAGCTATAAAACCACTTTGGTCTTCGGAGATTAGTTCCTCAAGCCCCTTCTTCAACCTGTCAGCAATAAGTTTAGAAATAATTTTATAGATTACATTGCATAAAGAAATGGGCCGAAATTGGCTTAACCTATCAGCCCCCTCACTCTTGGGAATAAGAACAAGAAAAGTAGCATTTAAAGCCCTTAACATCTGCTTATTGTGTTGAGATTCATGAACCACAACTAGGAGGTCAAGTTTGATGATATCCCAAAATTCTTGAAAAAACTCAATAGGGAAGCCATCAGGACCAGGCGCCTTCCCTTTCTTCATATTAAAAACAATCCCTTCAAGCTCTTCAAGCGAGATATCACTCAAGAGTTGTCTATTCAACTCTCCAGACATGAGAGAGGGGATACAAGAAAGAATTTGTGCTTCCTTAGGAGACCCCCCTTGCGAGTCCTCCCTAAAAAGAGATTCAAAGTACTGCATTGCCTCCCTTGAGATTTCCAGGAAGGAGGAGAGATGATCTCCCCTGTCATTCACCAAACCAGAGATAGAATTGCCATGGCACCTGGCTTTCACAGAATTGAAGAAAAAAGCTGTATTTTTATCCCCTTCCTGAAGCCACTCAATACGAGCCTTCTGCTTCCAATATATTTCCTCTCGCAGTTCCCATTCTTCCAACGTTTTCACAGCCCTAGCCTCGTCCTGAAGCAACTCAGCCGTGACCCCATCCTCCCTTAACCTCCTTGTGATACCATCCAAATCAGCCTGAGCTGACGCCTTTGCATGGAAGACATTCCCAAAGTACTGACGATTCCACCGTTTGAGCTCAAATTTAACATATTGAAGAAGTTTAGCAAAAGCATACATTGTTGTACCATAGGCTGGTCTACCTTTTTTCCACCAATCAGACACCAAGTCATTCAAAGAAGGGTCCCACAACCACATGAGTTGGAACCTAAAAGAGGGCATACGAGGCACACGAGTTGACTCAATAGCAAGCTTAATAGGCCAATGGTCTGATCCTCTCCAATCCAAGATCTCAGAACAAGATGACCACATCCCTCCAACCCAGTAACAAGAGACCAGAAACTGATCTAATCTTTCTACAATGCAAAACTCACCAACCCGACGATTGTTCCAAGTGAACTGACCGTTGTTGGGTTTGATATCAACAAGATTCAAGGTATTGATATTGTCTCGAAGCAGCAGTGCAGAGGGCTCCAACCTTCCAGTGCCACCACGCTTCTCAGCCAACTCACAAATAGCATTGAAATCTCTAGCCAAAATCCATGGATGGAAAGGCAGCATGCTACGAATTAGCCTGATATGGGACCACAAACCTTGTTTACCCTAAAAATCTGTAGGAGCATAAATATTAAAAAATAAAATGACTTCCCCTGACTCAAAACTAGTAGCAATCATAGACAGAGGATTTAGAAGAAATCCACCAAAGAGGCCGGATTCTTCGAGGATTCCATAAACATGCCAGACCCCCAGAAGCTCCATGAGCTCCAATGCACTGGCACTCCCCGCTCCTCCACAACTTAGGTGCCAAACTTTGCATATTCTCAACAAATAACTTAGTTTCCTGCAAAAAGACGACATCAGGACCATGCCTTCTAACTAACTCATGAACCGCTTTTTGTCTAGGGTCGTTGTTCAAGCCCCGTACATTCCATGACAGAACAATCATTTCAAGGGGCTTGAAAAAATAGAATCCAGAGTCTTTACTGCCCCGAACTCCACCAAATTCTCACCTGCTAGTTTAATCTTTTCCATATCCTTTTTTCTACCAGGTTTAAAAAATTTCTCTGCCCCGCCCTTCTTAATATCTTTCTACAAAATGCCCAACTTGGGGGGGGCTTGGACTTCGTAGCTGAGTCTGAACCAATGTTCCGCCCAGGAACAGGAGAATCCACACCTATTGTTGTAAGAATGGCCAAGGGTTCCTGCACCTCAGAAACCCCCCTGTGCTGATCAGCTTCCAAATGTCGATAATCATCCCCTTGTGGATCCATTGAAGAATCAAGAACAAGATCCTCCTGAGCTAATCCCACAAGCCCTTGATCTAGGTTGATCAATCCTGGGTTCACCTCCAGTTGGCTGAGCTCATCCAAAACCTCAAATCTGTTGAAGGTACCTTCATCTTGCCTTTCTTTAAAAGGCCTCTTTTGACCCCTGTTCCGATTTCGAGCCTTAACCGGAGCAAAACCATCAGAAGCACCCACCTCATCAGGGGAGATGCTCTTCCCTTTATCTATTTCATGAAGATTGCTCGCAGGATGTGAAGGCTGGGACTCCCTAGGCTTATACCTTGGGCATCTCCGCTGCAAATGGCCATATTCTCGACAAAGCTGACAACGAAAAGGAAGAGTTTCGTAATCCAAATGTTGCACCTAAGAATAAGAGCCCGCACACATATCTATTGCATCAGGCAAAGGCCTACTTAGATCAATTTCAACACAAATGCGTGCAAAAGTCATTACCTTTTTACCCAAAGTCTGCGATGAAGTCCCAACAGGATTTCCAAGCACCGAGGCCATAAGGTGTAGCACATCCTCTCGACAGCATTCCACCAGAAACCTCGGTAAACGAACCCACACCGGGACATGATTTGGAAGATCCTCTGTGGGGTTAAAACCTGCATGCCATGGCTTGATAAACAACCCTACCTTATTATGAAAATAAGGGCCTCCCTCAAATACCCTATTGCGATCAACAATGCAATTAAATGTAACCATGAAATAATTGTTCGCTAGCAACATTATCTCCATTTCCCCCTCTGGCTCCCATGTCCTCCGGGCCCAAACCTCCAAAAATTGCAAGGAAACCCTCATCCCCAAAAACTTACAGTATAAGGAGTGATTTGAATAATACTCAACATCTTTAGCAATCATCTCAGTCGGAACAACCAGTTTTGACCTCTCCTTGCACCTCTTGAGACAACCGTTAATCTTCGTAATCCGTGATCCATTAGATAACCCCAAATCAACAATCCCTGTATTCGGAGTAAACAAATTGTTATCGAAGGTCTTCATCCCTTGACTTGAAAAATTTGGGCCTATTGCTGCCTGAAAGTCCAAGTGAGGGCTCCTCACTGACGTCTCACCCTTTGAGCATGCCATCATGCCAAGGGAAAAAAATACGAACCCCAAAAATGGGTGAGGAAATCCTCCCCACACCCTTCCTCTTATCACCGCCCAACACCAAACCCCACACCTTCAATCCTCCCGACTTGCACAGTAGAGAGAAGAAACAAAGGCAACGGGCATGCAAAGCCCCAAGCTATAACAGCCAAAACGCAGGTTTCTAAAGCCCCACGCAACACCCACCACTGATCACAGGAAAAACCCTCAGGAATCACCTACAAAGAAAGCTTCCCATGCAAAAAAAAATGGAGGAATTCACAAAAAGAACGGGCAACAACCCTCACGTGAACCAAAAATGCACTATGGAGACACATCCAAGCCCAAAATGTAGCGGATAGAGCCAACCCCAATCGCCCCTCTTCTCAAGCACAAAAAATATCAGATAGAGCTAGGGTGTGGATGCCCTAGCTCTCGAGGCTTGTAGAATGTGCTACCAAGAACCATTCTAAAACCCCACAATCTGTTAATTCTAATCTTTAGTTTGCACTATTGATTTGTATTATAATCTAATGGTCTCTTGTTAGGTTCTTACAAGGTAAAATGTACCCCATGACCTATAATGCCTATAGGTCCCACAATTTCGGGTCTCATGAGCATTATAGATCAGGTACCCCACTTTATGTGAGAGTACTGGGACGATGGTCGCTAGATTAATTGATCTAAAAAGAAATTTTGATTCCATGAGACTATAAATCATGGGTTATTTTACCTTGCAAAATATAACAGGGCCATTATATTATATTTTAAAAAATGCGGAAAGTAACATTATAGATAACCTCTTTCAACCCATCGAGCACTCTGCACCCTACATTTCCATGAGAAATATTTTAGATTGATAGATTCTCGCCATCATAATTAATGCATTTCCTATTATTTTCTCTAGATTAGCAAAAATTTCTACAAAATTTTAGTGATGTAAAAAAATCACCAATAAAATTATTTTTTTTTGAAAAAAAGGAAAGATTCACCAATAGACATTAATATTTTTTCCTAAAAAAATGAAAGATATGCTAGGATTTTATATCTTTTTTTGAGGGGGATTTTTTAAAGTTATCACTGTAACCAATCATAATTCAACATTTTGGGTCATGTGTTCCAAATATGGTGATTCGGGACTCATACGCCACAACTGGCGTATGAGTTCTGCTTTAACCAAGACCTAATTTAAATCAAATTCTTGGTGGGACTTTATTATCCTAGATCTAATTTTGGCTTGTAGTGTTGTAATTTTGAGAAATTTGGCATAAACAAGTATAAATACAAGGTTATTTCACTTAGTCTCACCTAGCAATTTTGAGTCAAGCATCCTAAGGTTTCAGAAGAGCATTGTAGAGCATTAGAGAGTATTCAAGAAGGCATTCAAGAGAAAATCATCAAGCAATTGGAGTAGCATTCAAGATTTAAGCATCATGTCAAAGATTTAGTGCATTATGCATGTGGTTTTGAGCTAATCTTGTGATGTATTGTTCAAGATCAATTCAAGTATCCAAAGGTATTATCTTTCATCAAGAATCATGATCAAGATCTACATCCATTGAGGCCACTTCATGAGTTTTTGTAGATCTACAAGGTTTCAAACAAGGTTCTATTGTTTCATCTTATGTTTCATGTTTCATTTCATTCATGCTTCATTTCTCATTAAGGTTTGACTACCAAAATGGGGTTTGACCAAGGTAAACCCCCATTCCCTAACAAAACAACAATTTTTCTCTCTTTATGTGATTGCAAGTTTATAGGTTGAAGAAAAATTTGATTTGAAACCTTCCAAAGTACCAAAATGACAAAGTTGTCAAAGTTGTCAGAAGAAGTTGTTAGGGCTCATGAAAACTCAGATCTAGGGAAAAAAATAGCCAACCTATTTGCATGAAACCAGTGGGAAAGTGCTTATTTAATCCATCTTTAGAGGCTCACAAAGTTTCCCTTCAAAATTCTGCTCCTGGGACACTTTTCAACAAAATGAGACACTTTACAATAGTTTGGGCGTATGAGTCCTAGTACTGCCTTTTTGCCAAATTTTAGCATATCTAGATTAGTCATTGAGAGATTCCAGATCCTACCCACCCTATACTAGGACTAAATCACTCAGTCTGGTGTATGAGTCCCAAAACACCTCAAAAGCAACAATTTTCAAGGTTTTTAGGCCTTGCTTAGTCATCAAGTTATTTCTCCCAATGCTTCCCTATTTTATTTTGTTTATTAGTCTGATTACATGCTTTCAAATTCCATTTTCTAGGTCACATCGCTAGGTTTGCATATTGCTTTCATTTCTTTCTTTCTAAGCATTTGCTTAGTGGTGAACCCCTCTTTAATCACACCTAACTTGGAGAACTTGTAGCCATCTCTTTTCCTAATTGGATCATTAGGTTGAGATCTCTAGGGTTTCCTTGAATGAACTAAGAGTGAAATAGGTCCTTAACCCTAGTTCCATCTTCTAAGAGGTGGAACCCTATTTCCTTGTGTTCATTTTGGTGAACTTGACCTTTGAACCCTTTATTTCTGATTTGGAGTGTATTTTAGTCCTAGATATAGCTTACATTAACTTTGCATTATGTCTTGAATTAGTTAATTTGCATTTAAGGCTTCTAAATATTGTATTAGTGAAAAGTGCATATAGGTTGCATTCTTGCATCTTGGATCATTCAATTTCAACAAATTTCTATAATTGCAATCAGTCAAGTCAACATACAATTTAGACATCCTAACATCAACTCAAAATTCACTGATCTAGGTTTAAAACCCCTAATCGGGACTCATTCACCCCTCTGGGAAATTTAGTCTTGGTACAGGTCTTTTCATCTGATTTCTGGGTATTTTCTGTTGTCTATTTTTCACTATCTAAAACTGTCAAAACCCCTAAGTGGGACTCATACACCCAACTAGGTGAATGAGTCCTTGGATGCCTACAAAAACCAATTTTTTTGAGTTTTCTGGTGATTTTCTATATGTAATGTTGTAAAATTAAACCCCTTGCAATTTCACATACATTCTTGTATCCACTTTAGTGTCCACTCCCTTAGCACTTGTGTAGGCTCATTTTAACCCCTGCATCAAGATTTTTCCCTTCTCAAGATGCTTAGCACCCCTTTTCAACAGTTATCCTTGTGTGTCAGCTTTGCGTCAATTGTTTTTCTTTTCCCATTCATGTTGTTTTGTAGCGTGATGTGTCTAGACACTAGTGCACCACATAGACGTCCGTGCACCGTGCTAACATCCTGCGATGTTTCAACACTCAAACAACTGTCTTCGAGCATGCTTGCCACTTGTCCTCACCTTTTGTTGGTGGTAACGGCCCAGGATGCCTTGTAACAACTGGAGAAGCTTCTTTTCCCTCATTAAATGTTATTCTTCTGATTCATTTGTCTCTCTATTTTCTAGCTTCACTCTATCATCTTGGATTCTCTCTTTTCCCTCTTTACTCTCTTGCTTGCACATCTCCCTTATTTGTTACAACAGGTCCACTATTTCACATTCTTACAAGACTCTCAAGCTTTTACAACACCCTTTGTAGCTCTCTTAGCTCTCACAACACTCTCTCTCTTTTCCTTGCTCTCTCCATTTGGCTTCCTTAAGCCTTACAGCTCTACCTCCTTCACTTCATGCTTGTGAGCATCCTAGGATTCCATATCCCCTATCTATTGCATGTCTACTTCATGATACAAGTTATCCTCCTCGAGCGGGGATTGATTTTATTGCCTACATTTTTTGATATGGGTTCTCCTCCTTGAGCAAGGTTTTCTTTTATCACATCACATTTGCTTACTTCTCACTCTCTTTATCTTTTGGCTGTTCGTGGAGGTGGGAACACCAAAATGAGGGTTTGACTAAGGCAAACCCCTATATAGCTCCAACACTTTCTCCAAATCTTATGCATGCAGGTATTGAATATATTCACGTGTGGGAGGCTTCACTACTTGGTTTGCTGTGAGAAGTTTTCTATCTCTTATTCTCTTACTTTATTATTTGCTTTACTTCATTTCAATTCTATCATATTATGTTACTTTTCTACATTATAGAAGTTCTTAGCAATCGGAGTAGAAGTAGTCGTTTAGCTATTTTCTATGATAAACTCGCTTTATGGTCTTTACGGACACCAACACACTAGAGAGATGCCAACGCGCAACGTTGTCATCTGTATCCCACACTTCCGTCCTTTGGCTAAGAGCTTGTCAGTTTGTCTAGAAAACATTCATGACCTGCTCTTTCTAATTCTAGAACTTTCGTGCTATTCCTTGAGGTAGTTTAGGGAAGTTCGCCCCATGAGGATCTCTGAATGAAGATAAATTATGAGTAGCGAATCCCCCTTCTCTACGTTTCGGTGAGCCCAATGTGAAGAACAACTTTTTTTCAAAAACTAGGAATTTATTTACCCCTACTTGGCGCGGTCATAACTTTTGACTCAGTGCTCAGAATTGAGAACTGTTTGCACCGTTGGAAAGGTCTCTAAGAGGGATAATTCAGTCCATAAAATAGTGTGCCTTCAGAAACCAAATTTTAGGGACTGACGCAAGTTTCAACCCAAAATTACGCTCTGAAGACCTCCAAAAAAAGTACAAATTACTAGAACCTAGAAAATATCAAAAAAATTTGAAAATCTGGATTTTTAGTTTTTCTTAGTTCTGTCAGCAAAATGAATTTAATATCTAATTTTATTAGCTCAGTATATGATTTTATTCAAAGTATCAATGATCTTCCATTCCATGCATGTGATGGTGACATGGCTTTACCCATGTCACTTGGTGTCTTTGATCCTTCTTATGAAAGTCCTCTTACTTCAGAGGATATTTTGTTGCAAGAAGATGAAATCATTGACACATTTCTTAACATTACTTTACCTTCTATTCATTCCAATGCACTCTCTTTTGGAGATGATGCATTTGTGAATGATGAATCTCCTCTCTGTTCCAATGCACTTTCTTCTAGAGACATTGCATTGGTGAATGACGAATCTCATCTTTGTGCTGATGCACTCTCTTCTAGAGATGATGCATTAGTGAATGATGAACCTCCTTCCACATCTGATCCTCCTTGGATCGATGTTGAGAATATGTCTTCAAATAATTATTCCACTAGTTGTGATTAGTCTTTAAATATAATCTATGTCTCTGCTGCCCCTGAAAGGCCTAAGAGACCCGTCATTTACGTGACTCCAACTAGTCTTTCTCCTAAAAGGATTTGTTCTATTGATGGTGTTCCATATGATAGTGACTCTTGATTTTTCTAAGGCTCCCTCTTACAGAGTAGGAGCCCATACTTATAAGAATAGAATGGATAAAAAAAAAGCCTTCTTCAAGCTCCTAAACCTACAACTAAAGCACCTAGTGATTACGATCTTGTCGAGCAACTTTGAGTTACTCTAGCTAAGATCTTATTGTGGGACTTGCTTCAGTCTGCTATGGTTTATCAAGGTATGCTTTAGGAATCCTTGCAAAAGATCCTCTTGCATTTTTTTGCTAGGTTGATGAATGCTAATGTGTTAATGGCTTATATTCATGTGGATTCGCCGAATATCACATTCTATCTGCACGATCTCCAGCCTTTAGAAGTACAAAAACAAGCAAACCCTCTAATGATTATAGTTAACATTAATAATATCAGCATTAGACATACTCTCGTTGACGTCGGTTTGGTGCTCAATATATGTAGCATTATCTATTGCCTAAGATTAATATTGATTCATATTCTCTTAATGCTTCCTTTTTTGATATTCGTGGGTTCGATAATGTTGGTCAACAACCTTTAGGCACAATAGTCTTGCCTTTGAGGTTGGGACCCCTTACTATAACTACCCTTGTGTATGTTATGTTAGAAAAGCTACCTTATAACCTTCTTCTTGGTAGACCATGGATTCATGCTATGGGTGTAGTCCCCGTGTACCTTGCATAAATCTATTAAGTTTATTTGTAACAATCGAGTAGTCATAGTCAGGGCTGACCCTAAGGCTATGCACTTATGTGAGATGGAAGTTGTTGGTTAGGTTTCGGTTGTGCTTACTCTTATCCCTTCAGTTGTCTTCCAATGTGTCGATAAGCTACTCTAGTATACCCCATGTGAACCCCAATCCTAATACCGCAAAACACAATGAATAAACACATTAAGTTAGATATTGCAAGCACGAACAAGGATTCCCCATGAAATCCATTTACAAACTTCAAATTAGGAAAGAAAATAATGAAGAACACAATAAAATGAGAAAATATAGATTCAATCCTAATTAAAATAGCAAACACATGATCCCATGGGGGAATTGATGCCAATTTGATGTGAAAATTGGCCCTTTCCCCAATTCCTGCAGATTCAAGCTTGATATGTTGATGATGATTGATCCACTTTGTTGATGAAAGATGAGAGCTCCAAGCCAAAAATCTGCAAAAAACTAGCTAAGAACTCAATGGTGATGGATGAAAATGGTTAAATATTTTAACATAATAACTTTTCATAATTTGTGGATGATAAAATGAGGATGTGAGCTCTTTATTTATAGAATGCCAAGATGGATGAATGTCCAAATTTGAGCAATGTGGGACTAACATTCATCCAATAGCATGATGCCACTTGTCAATCTATGGGTGGATGGAGGATGTGCAAGATTTGGGGATTGTGCCAATAAATGCATATTTCTTGAATTTCAAATTTGTTGAAATGACTTGCAAGAGGGAAGGGAAAATGCAATAAATGCCACTCTTGGCTCAAGGAAAAAGGACATGTAAGATGAAGGTTTCCTTGTTGGATGTACATGTTGACTTGAATTTTTTGAATTCAAATTGAGAGAATATTCCAAAAGATGCCTCAGAGGAAAAAAATAAAGATTAATAAATGAATTAAATCTATTTTCATGTGCAACTTGCAAAATCTAGAGGATGGATATGATGAGAATTAAATTAATCAAGGGTTAATTAATTTAATGAGAGAGGTTAGATGATGACCCATTTGACTCAAATTTATGGATTTATTTAAATCAAACAAGAGAGGAATATGATAAGAGATTAATTAAATGCTGTGATCTTGGATTTATTTAATTAAAAGAGATGGTGTTCATCAAATTAAATAAGGTTTTAATTTATTTAATTTAATGGATAGATTTTAGAGATTTAATAAAATTAAATTAATTATTTAATTAAATAGGGATAATTAGATCAGATGGATTGATTTAATTAACAAAAAAGATTGACTTAATTAGATAAAATGATTTATTCAATTAAGAGAGGAATATTGATGAATTTAATCGATAAGGGATTTTGATTAAATGGTTAGACCGAGGGATGATTCGTGATGAAACGATGTTAGTAAAGGACTGGCGTACACCGCCAACAAGATACATGTCTATAGTATCTACTACAAAGGATAATCTTGAGATAAATATCCCTGAAGAAAGTCCTTCTGAAGCAAGGAATCCTAAGTCTACATCTTCTCAAGAAAATGCATGTCTCAGTGATGATTGGGGTTTCTTAGACTTTATAGAATCCTTCATTGGAGAATGTAAAGTCGACCCAATCCACTTAGACCTTTCGATAACATCATCCAAACCCGCTATCATGGATGGTTATTCTGTTGTATCATGGGATAGTGTGAGCATAAATTGTAATGTTCGTAGTATTGATCCTCTTTATGAGGAAGTGTTGTCACAAGGATTTGCACCCAATGCCAAGTTGAAAACTTAACAATCCCGTGCAACCTGGGACTACTTTCAGGCTATGGGTATCCTGTTGTGAAAGTAGACCTCCAAGTTATGGGCTGGATCCCCTTAGATAACTTGAAAATATTTAAAAATGACTGGGAAAAGAGTAAGAAGGATATGCTTGTAATTTTAAAACTTATCTCTAACAGGTGATACACCAAAGATGAAACTTGACAATGTAGCTGAAACTCACAACCCTACTCAACTGATGAAACTGTATTATCTCACAACTCAACTACACATGTCTGTAAAAATGATTCTAATGAAAGCTTTTATGATTTTATGTTGTTCTTAAAAGGAAAAAAAATGATGTTTTCACAATTTTGATGCAACAAAATGGTAAACACATTCACATACCTGCACTATAACATGTTATTCTTTGCATCCAATATCGAAGGAAGTTGATAAAAATAAAGGAAAACATAATATTTTATCATGATATTCACAATTAACACTTGAACCAAATAAAAATTGAGGAGGAAATAAGCTTCTTTTATTGAATAACAGGGGCTTTTTGCATCTCATGACAAAATACTTAATAAAAAAATAACTCTAAGTCTCATAAAAAATGAATTACAAAGTGTGAATATACTGCTCTAGTAGTTACCCAACTCAGAACTAGAGAGAAGATGAGAAAAGAATAAGACTTATACAAAAGACTCCAATAATTTGAGTTTTGAATTTTGGCTCCAATTGCTTGATATGTTGTCAAACTACAACCTCTCCCTCAAATTAGGCATTTGACTGAAAGGAACTCCTCAAAATATGCATAAGGAGTTTTGAATTTGAAAACAACCCAAAGGGTCTTGCATAACTAAAAATCCCTCAAAAATAGGGTTGTAACTACAAGAAACAATGAGTTAAGTGCCTCAAAATGCTTCTTGATTGATAATCCACCCATTTGGACTCTTAACTGAAACTAAACTCTCAATTAAGTGACCAAAAACTCTATTTTTGCTCCACATGTTTGCCAATCTCTTCAACAATCTCCTTTTTGACTATGTCTTATCAACACATGTTCATTATCTTGCATCAATAAATAACATTTATCAAAGTGATTTATAACTATATCACTTTAATAAAGTTTTACAATTTGAAACAAAATGTATGAATAAAGCATTTTATCCAGTCATATTTTATGAATTAGTCAAAAGAATATTTGACTTGTCAATGCCATTATTATCTTTGTTTTAAGCATTTTAAATATTATTGAAGTGATTTGGAGATGTCACTTTAAAAGCATTTTACATTAGAAATTGAATGCCATAACAACAAGAAGAAATTACTAATACCTACGTGGGTATTAGTTTATTCACCAAAGATGAAAATTAAAGGCAAGAAAATGCCTTAGTTTAGTCGCCAGCTTAGGGTAAAACCCTAAAACTAAAATCAAACCCTTGGAACACATTTCATTTTTCATTCGAGCCCCGTGGAAATTGGAGGCAACTGCCATGGGGGTTTCAGCTTCGAACTCTACCATTCCCTGCTGCTTTTGATGAATTTTTGATGATTCCTTTAGGGAATGGTAAGTTTTTGACTTAAATCTAGAAATTTTTCTCTGTATTACTTATTCTTGAAGCATTTCTTGGATTTTCTGGCTGCGGTTGTGCATATCTTTGACATCTTTTCCCTTATCTTTTCCATTTTTTGTTGATATTTCCCTTTCTTTTCCTCCATGGACGCCTTGGTTTGAGCCCTTGGGACACACTTGTGTGCGCGTTTTGAGAGTATCTTTCTATACAAATGATGGGTAAGTTCATACACCTTTGAATCTATGCATTTTTCTTTTAAATAAGCTCATTTTAAAAGACAATAATGGAAATCTTTTGCTTTCTGTGAGAAATAAATGAATCTTTGTATATTTTTCATAGAGGCCACAACTATATCTTTGTATTTGAGGGTTTCTGGGACAAAACACATGTGGGTTTATGCTTTTGTGAAAAAAACGCATCTCCCAGGCTACAACTTGAGAATACCAACTATGCTTTTCATATCTTTTTCCATGTTTTTAGTTCACTATATCTGTTTATGTCAAATTTATCTCTTAAATCTGCTCATTGTATTGTGAATTAGCAAAAAAAAATGATGAAGCTTATTCACTATAGCCTCATATACTTTGTATGATTACACCATTCTTTATGGATCTGAAGCTGCTTTTTCCATTGTTCACTACACATATAGAGTGTTTGATGTTTTTCCATGCAAAATTGTTTCTTATAAGCTTTGATAACTATCTTTAAAGTCAAACATGTAGCTGTCCTCCATCACTATGATTTTACATTCATGCTACAAATGCTCTGAAGATTTTGTTTGTTGTTCCATTTCTTCTGAGGCATTGTTCAAGAGTTATGATTATTTAATCATAATCTCATATCTCTTCTTAATCAACTATAAAAACTGCCAAATATCACTCCTGTATCTTGCATTGATAGTAATATCATTGCATATGATCTTTGAATTTTGAGTTTTATGCCTACATGTGATTGTTTAATGACCATTGTGATCACTATTCTCTTTGAATACTTACAGAACACTTGTGAAATAGAAAAAATGACTTTTACATGAATAAATAATTATTGCACTTCATTGCTTCTGTAGCTACTCCTTGAAGAGATACTTTGTGAACTTAATACATGTATGCCTGTTCACTATCATTCCATGACCATGTTGATATGGTAACTTTTTACATTGCATTTCCCTCTTAAATAAGCTCAATTGAGCTCATTATTTGATAAACTCAACATGCTGCGCTCAACCCTTGTGGGAGCCACATTTTACCCCACATGCCGTAATTTGATGAATCAAAACAACATTACTTTTCCTGTATCTACACATGACGCAAACAAATTAGATAAAAAAGTGAATTTGATAATTCTCTGATGATTTGATTTGGCACTTTTGCATTTATATCTCTGATAATGACTGAGTTGATTTAATCTAATAATGGCTACAATTTATATGTCTATTGATGAAACATGTAATTGGATTTCATGCCCCAAGCTCTAACAAAATCTCTCAATCATCTGCAGGTGTACCTAGAAATTGGGAATAAGAGGAGCTGAAGATACAAAAGATTAAGTTGAAGATTGAAGGATCAACCCTACATCAACCCTTAAGGAAATGACAAACATGACCTCCTCTTATGTGTTTTTTTCCTTTAATTGATCTTCAAATGTATGGTTTACATTAATTGTTGAATTAAATCAACCTATTCATTCCCATGGATTGTGTGGGATTACAGAAACATTGCTTTTAATAAATCAACTATTTCATATCATGTAATGACTTGATTTCTTCATCTGAACTTGTTTCAATTACACAATATGGAATAACTAAACAAAATTGTTTTAAGCATATGTTCTTTTGTAATCAAGATGAATGATAGTTTTCACATACCTTGCTCTAGAACTGCAATTCTTTTCTGATAAACAATAATAACATACACTGCAAAAAATAGTTTAGCTTCACAAAAATATTCTGTGAATGTCTGTTTCCTTAATGCAGCCCATTTTGTTGATTTGTTTAGGTTCAATAGTTTCACACAAATTGTTGCATAATTCTGATAAGTCAATTCTTTAAAACCCTTCATGTAGAAAGAAGATGTTCATTGGATGGTCTATGCATCCAAATTTTATACCCCACCAAATAATTTCCCATTAAAACTTCACTAATTTAAGCGGGAAACAAAAATTAGTAATGGGAAGATGCTTACTAACATGATTTCCAACATTATCTTCCTCCTTAATTTAAGTGGGAAACAAAAATTAGTTGGGAGATCCTCCTCCTTCTCAAGATTTGCAAAAACATCATGGCCCTGGCTTTGGGCTTGCCTCTAAATATGGTTATGGGTGTAAAGGTTGTGGGCATAATGAATAAGGCATTTAGGTCCCTATAGAATTTGTACCTCACAAGCTTAACTTGGGGCTTGGTTGCTTGAATGAACAATCTAAATGGAATCCATGGTTGAGTGACAGGAATTATTCTCAATCTTGTTCTATTGAAAAGATTAATCCGCTCTTGTCTTCTATCTTCGTGCCTTCCTCTTTTGGGAAATAAAACTCTTCTCCACAAGAGAGAGGGTTGCTTCCTACTCCTCATCTTCTATCTAAGCAAGAGCATATTTTTTTGCGGCTTCTAAAAGCCTGCGTAATTACTCTTCCTTCTCCTACTCGTAAGAAATCTCATGAACATGATAAAGAAAAAAATTCTTTTTGTGTATACCATCGAGCACCTAGCCATTCCACTAGTGAATGTAAGGCCTTGAAGGATAAAATAAAACTTTGTGATTCATGTGCCATCACTCATTTATTTGCTAGTGCACTTGCCTCTTTTTCAAATGACAAGTGATATCGAGGATTACCTCTGTTGTGTATGTTCTAAGTATTTTGCATGGTTCTCCTCCCCCATATATTGGGGGAAGTGATAACTCATTTTGGAGACGTGCGTCCTCCTTAAAGGACCCCCCCTCTCTTCTCTCTATCTTTCAAATGAAGTGTCCCTTGAGTGGACCCCCTTTTCTCTTGAAGGCTTCCCGATGGACCCCCTATGAAAGATTTTATCTCGAATGAATTCTATGGTGTCTAGCTTGGGGGTTGCTTGACTAGACCTCACTTTTCAAAAACACATCCCTTGTGTGGACCCCTCTTCTTTTGAAGGGTTCCCGAGGGACCCCTTTGAAATCCTTACAACTTGTTGATGGTCTATGTGACTATTTGCTTGATTTCCTATGTGGATGCTTTTTTTTTGGACTTGTTTTATCTACAAATTAACATGTCGCTTTGTAGTTGTGCCTATGGAGCCACTTTCCAATTGGACTCTACAAAGTCTTCTCCTTTTGGTTTCCTTCATGTGAGAGATCTCGGGGGATACCTCCTTGCAGGTCTGCAGGCCTATAAGATGCTTTCATCTTGTTGGATTTGTCCATCATTGGTCTGCGGGCCTTCGGTGCGCTTTGTTCAAACTCTCCTTGGATACGAGGACCTGTGGAGCGATCTCTCTTGGAATTTTCATTCCTTTATATCTTCTCCATCTTTCTCTTAAAATTCTCTTTCTTCTCAATTGTGTATACCGAATCAAAGATCTCCATCTTCTTTGTCCTGAGTATATGTCCTTCCTCTCTTCATTTTATAATTCTTCTATGTGTGTTATTTCTTAATTTGGGGATGACACATAGTACTGAGACAACCTTTTACATAGAGGTCTCTTCACTTTGCTGACTCAAATCCTTTAGTTTTTTGTTCTCTAACATTGTTGTCTAGTGCAGGTATTTCTTTTCTAATGCATTTGTTTTGTAGGTCTTCAGCTTGGGGGCATGTTTCCATAGTTTGAAGAGTTATCTGCTTCCCCTACAATATCATTATGGCATAATGATGTTATTTATGTTTAGTATATTTCCTTTAGTGTGTATATTAGCATATAATCATATGCCCGCTAAAGTGGGGGCCAAATGTAATGTTGTAAAATCACACCCCTTGCAATTTCACATACATTCTTGTATCTGCCTTAGTGTCCACTCCCTTAGCACTTGTGTAGGCTCATTTTAGCTCCTACATTAGCCTTTTTCCCTTCTCAAGATGCTCAACACCCCTTTTTAGTAACTATCCTCGCACATCATCTTTGCGTCAAATCTTGTGCTTTTCCCATTCGTGTCATTTTGTAGCATGATGTGTCTAGACACTAGCCCACCATGCGGACATCTGCGCACCATGCTAACATCCTATGACATTTCAATGCTCAAATAGTTGTCTCTGAGCATGTTTTCCACTTGTCCTCACCTTTTTTCGGTGGTAACGGCTTGTGACACTTTGTATTGATCGGAGAAGCTTATTTTCCCTCATTAAATGCTATTCTTTCAATTCATTTGTCTCTCTAACTTCTAGCTTCACTCTATCATCTTTGCTTCTCTCTTTTCCCTCTTTACTCTCTTGCTTGCAAATCTCCCTTATTTGTTACAACTCCAAGATTTCACATTCTTACAAGACTCTCAAGCTTTTGCAACACCCTTTGTAGCTCTCTTGGGTCTCGCAGTGATCTATATTTTTTTCTTGCTCTCTCCATTTGGCTTCCTTAAGCCTTGTAGCTCTAGCTCCTTCACTTCATGCTTGCGAGCATCTTGGGATTCCATATCACCTATCTATTTCATCTCTACTTCGTGATACAAGTTCTCCTCCTCAAGCGGGGATTGCTTTTATCTCCTATATTTTGTGATACGGGTTCTCCTTGAGTGGAGTTTGCTTTTATCACATAACATTTGCTTACTTCTCACTCTCTCTATCTTTTGGTTGTCCATGGAGGTGGGAACACCAAAATGGGGGTTTGATTGAGGAAAACCCCTATACAACCCCAACACTTTCTCTAGATCTTACACATGCAGGTATTGAATATATTCATGTGTGGGAGGTTTCAATACTTGGTTTGCTATGAGAATTTTTCTATATCTTATTCTCTTAGTTTATTATTTTCTTTACTTCATTTCAATTCTATCATATTCCCTTACTTTTCTGCATTCTAGAAGTTCTTAGCAATCAAAGTAGAAGTAGTCATTTAGCTATTTTTTGTGATATACTTACTTTTTGGTACATATGGATGCCAACGCACTAGAGAGATGCTAGCATGCTATGCCGTTGTCTGTATCCCATGCTTTAGTCCTTTGACCGAGAGATTTTCAGTTTTTCCAGAAAAATTTCGTGACCTTCTCTTTCTAATTCTAGAACTTTTGCATTGTTCCTTGAGGTAGTTTAGGGCAGTTTGCCCCGTGAGGCTCTCTGAATGAAGAGAACTTGTGAGTAGCGAATCCCCCTTCTCTACACTATACTTCCTAGTCTTGCTAGTAACCTATAGTATCGGCTTGGAAAGTTTCAGGAACTTCTATTTTATGCTTTTAGGTTAAAAAAATCCATTTAGTGTAGTCATTTTTGAACTCTTCCTAAATCATTTCAGTAGAAAAAATCATCAGATCTAAATTTTTTTACATTTCTAAAAATTTGCATAATATGGACAAAAGTACTTTTCACTTTTGCATACACAATGTTTACATTCATAAATCTTTGCATAGGTTGGATAAAAGTGCTTTTCATTTTTGGATACACATTTTTTGCATTCTTAAAGCTTTACATAAATTGGACAAAAGTTCTTTTCATATTTGGATATACATGTTTATATTCTTAAAGAATTGCATAAGACAGTTAGAAGTTTTTTTCATTCTTGGTCAAACAATGTTAGTATCTTACCTTTCTAAGCATATTAAAATTTTCATATCCCCCCCATGAAAATTCTGTACTGAAAGAGAATACAATGAAAAATCATGACAATCAAATTTGGTTTTCTCCTAATATATCTCCTATTTGTGACAAAGATATTTTGGTGTTAGAAGATCAAACCAATGAGAGTACTATTTATCTCTCTTCCCCTAGGAAAAAAATTATTGAACAAGAGAACACCATCAATGATAAGCAAGACAAGCCAACCATAGATGAATCCCCTACTTGTGATGAATTTATTTTAGAAGAACCAATCTATGAATTTCATGAACATCTAGTTTGCAACTCTCCTGAAAACTCTACTACTAGGGAAGATATCATGGTGGAAGAAAATGTGAACATTCACACATCTTTCAAACACTAATAATGAGGATTCATTAGATGAAGATGATGAAGTGACATTAGATTCTCCTTCACTAAGAGAAGTTAATATTATTCAACCTCAACCCATCCTTTACCCGCCTTCACACAAACCACAAACTCAAAACAAACCTGTCCTTATCCTTGAACCACGTAAGAATAATGTTTCGTAGAAATTGAATTATAACACTGTTTCTCATACATATAACACTAGAAACAATACACAACCAAGGTAAAAACCTTCAACACCACTCCCAGTGCCTAGCCCTATCTTTCCTAGTCCTCCTTGTTTTCCTTTACAAAGTTTAAAGGAGTATGATCTTGTTGAACAACTTAAGAAAAATCCTGCTAAGATATCATTATGGGACTTTATTCAAGCCTCCCCTCATTATCAATAATGGTTCAAAGGCCTTACAACAATTTCCTCCCCCCTAATGTGCAATCAAATGATGTGGGAACCCAAATTCAATCTATAACTTCGGTCAACTTAGACATTACTTTCCATCAAGATGAGTTACTCTCGCTAGAAGTGGATAAATCAAGAATTCAACCTATCTCTTTATCTATTAGTGGGTTCAATAATGTAGGAAAATGACCGCTTGGTGTGATCACTTTTCCTATTAAAGTTGGAAAAATTACATTACAAAATCCTATTCACATTTAACCTCATGAAATTTCATATAACCTTCTTTTAGGAAGACCATGGATTCATGAGATTCATGTCATGCCTTCTATTCTTCATAAAATGAAGTATGTCTGCAACAAAAAAGTATACACATTCAAAGCTAATCTTGAGCCTTATAGTATTTAACAACTTGAGAAAGAAAAAGAGTGTCCTTTGAAAATATTGACACCAACTACACAAGTGGAAATCGTGCAACAAAAAGACAAAGAAAAATATATTGAGGAAGTCACGAAGCTATTAGAAGATGATTTTGGTTCCTTAGATTTCAAACCAACATTCATGGGAGAATACAAGATCATAACAAAAGATTTTGAAAAGGGAAATGAAAGAGTGGTGACATGTCAACAAAAAATTTGGAAGACCCTTCGAAAGCATCCACCTAAACCACTTTGGAAGAAGAAGAAAATTACACAACAAACTTTGATGAAGTTAATTATGAGCAACCACCAAATCCAAAAGAAATGAAAAAGCTTAATGGAAAAGGTTATGAACTTATGAAAAAACTTGGTTATAGTGGAAAAGGATGTAGTGCTAGAGAACAAGGAATCTGTGTTCCTATAGAGCCTAACACATAAGAAAAGACTAGTGGTCTTGGTTATTGTCCCTCAAAAGAAAAAAAAAGCCTTTGCTCAATATCAACACTCTTACTAAGGACTCTTCTAAGCCAACTTTAACATTAGTGGATCCTGAACTGATAGAAATTAGTGGTCATGATTATTATCCTTTGAAAGAAATGAAAGAAACAGAGAAATCCTCACTTAATATCAATTTCATCACACAAAACACTAATGATTCAAATTTGATAGATTTTACACTCTCTTGTAAAGGAGAGTAAAAAATTTCACAATCTAAAGAGCCTTATGTAAGTATGACACCTAATAATAAGAAAGAGATATATTTGTCACAAAATAAAAGAACATCATATTCTATTGATCGGGAGGGTATCTTGTCAAGACTTCTCCAAGATTGTTTGATATCTCTCCCTCCAAGAACGTGAAATAAATTTTACTATAAGAGTTCATTTTGTGCATATCATAAAGTTCATGGTCATTCTGCTAATGAATGTAAGGATTTGAGTAATAAAATTCAACATCTTAAGGATTGTGGTTCTCTTCTTTGTGTTAAATCACCTATATTCCTCTAATTGATACTAATTTTCAAGTTTCTCATCAATCATCTCAGCTGATCCTTGTCTTACACTAAGTGGGGGCAAGGGATTAGGTATCCTTTTCCTCGTATGGCACTTGTCGCTGTCTCTTTTGGCTAGTTGACTGCCTTCCATATATATATAAGAGCAAGCCATGGATGTGGATGACATGCCTTAAGTTGGATCACATGTGATGTACTGAGTTATCTTTAGTCGTTTCATTTTGGGAGCAACCCTTTATTCATGATGTAGTTTCATTCGGAAACATATGGATTGGCATACGGCTTTCCAAGTAATCTCTCATGTCTTCTTTTACTTTAAAACAATTTCTCATGATGGTGTTAACAATCAATTTAAAGTGGGGGCATACATCGAAACTCAAGTTTCATTGTGTGATTTTCTTTCTTTTTGGCAATGTGTCCTTTTCTTGGTGGTGTCATTGGGTTTGATTTCCTTTGAGAGCATGATATGTCTTTGACTTGTCCTCTCATGGAGAAATTGGGCACGATGTTCCCTAAGAAGAGACCTTACATGAACTAAGAAAAATCCCTTTGAACGTACCTTACACTATTTCACATTTATATGGCCACCTTGCATAACACACTTTGCTTTCCTGTGGAGCCATCTTGTTTGTTCATGAGTGTCAAGCATATGAAGTTTTACTTTCCTTGTGAATCTTGCTGCTCGTATTTTGTGGCACTCTATTAAAGTTATTAGAGGCATAAATTTGGTATGGTTAGTATGAGGAGAAGCCTAAATGTGGGCATGACTTTCTCATTATATAGTGAGAAGCTAATACAAAGGAATGAATTTCTCACTAAGCCAACCTTTTTGGATACTCACCGAGTGGAAAGCTTGAAGTCCTATTTCCTTAGAGTGAGCATGCATTTTGGACAAACAACTGAGGCTTGATCCATATTGTGTTGGACAAACAGTTGAGGCTTGAGCCACCATTTTTAGATACTCACCTAGCAGAAAAATTGAAGTTTTGTAGCCTCAGAGTGAGAATGCATTTTTGGAAAAAAAACTAAGGTTTGATCCACATTGTGTTGGACAAACAGTCAAGGCTTGATCCACCTCTTTTTATTTTTGTTTTTTCTTGTTTTTATTTTACTTTCTTTTAGTCTTTGACATTGTATGTTTGTGTATCTCGTCTTGCTACTGCATATTATACACCTTGTCTGTATCCCTTTTTTCTTATGTTGGTTTAATGTGGGATCTTGGATCCCCAAGGCTTGATCACCCTCCTTGATCTTAGTCATCATATACCATCCACATTGGTACACTTGGACCCCTCTTGAATTTATACTTTAGTGTGAGTTTGAAGCAAGTTCCTCCTCTCACTAAAGTGGGGGCTAAATGTAGTGTAGGAAAAAGTATCCATTTTTCACACTTAATTTAGGAATAATTAATATTAATTGAGCCTAATGTTGTCTTGATTTAGTGTTGTAATGTTTTTTTACAAATTCACATTAAGTTTTGGGCCCTTTTAAACTAAATGGACCTAATTGTGCCTTATTTAGGGTGTTGTAAAGTGTATCTTAACACTTTCAAACCAATCTAGGGATTTATTAATTAATTAGGCTTATTTATGTTTCAGTTGGTCCTATTTTGCATTCACAAGCCTTATTAAATGTATTTTTTGAAGGATAATCTTGACATTTATCAAATAACCAATCATAATTTAATGTTTTGGGTCATGTGTTTCAGATATGGTGATCTAGGACTCATACACCACCTTGTGCGTATGAGTCCCACCTAGGTCTTGGGACCCAATTTCAAATTGCACATTGAACAAGACACTTCTAGAGATATGTGCCCCAAGTTTTAGCCACTGGGACTCGTACACCACAAGTAGTGTATGAGTCCCAGTTTAACTAGGACCTAATTTAAATCAAATTCTTTGAGGGATTTTATTATCCTAGATCTGATGTCGGCTTGTAGTGTTGTAATTTTAGGAAATTTGGCATAAACAAGTATAAATACAAGGTTATTTCACTTAGTTTTACCTAGCAATTTTGAGTTAAGCATCCTAAGATTTCACAAGAGTATTAGAGAGTATTCAAGAAGGAATTCAAGATCAAGTCATCAAGCATTTGGAGCAACATTCAAGATTCAAGCATCATGTCAAATATTTAGTACATCATGAATGTGGTTTTGAGCTAATGTTGCGATGTATTGTTCAAGATCAATTCAAGTATTCAAAGGCATTATCTTTCATCAAGAATCATGATCAAGATCTACATCCATTGAGTCCACTTCATGCTTATTTGAAGATCTACAAGGTTTCAAACAAGGTTCTATTGTTTCGTCTTATGTTTCATGTTTCATTTCATTCATGCTTCATTTCTCATTAAGGTTTGACTACCCATATGAGGTTTGACAAAGGAAAACCCCCATTACCTAACAAAACAAAAAAAATTCTCTCTTTGTGTGATTGTAGGGTTATAGGTTGAAGAAAAATTGGATTTGAAGCCTTCAAAAGTACCAAAATGACAAAGTTTCCAAACTTATCAAAGTATCAAAGTTATCATAAAAGTTTTCTCAAGGCTCATGAAAACTTAGGTCTTGCGCCAAGAGCACCTACACTTCACCCCATTTTGATTTCATTTGATGTTAAGTAAAGAAGGTCAAGAGGTAGGTATTTCATCTTTAATAAGGTCCTTCAAGACCTTTGAATTATACCCTATGGCGAAGTTTGCTCTTGTGTTACAATTGTACAATCTTATTCCTAAGAGTCTTGTAGCCACTAGAAGGCAAGTTCCTTTGAATTAGTAAATAGGGGTGAAAAGGAGTCTATAAGTCATATTAGGTTAATTTAAAGGTATTTAAAATGGTTCTCAATGTCTTAAAACAAAACTCTTGCTAATAGTGTTCATTTAGTCTCTTTAATTCTCAATAATGAGGTTTTCAAGTCAAATGAAGGTTTGGGTGGTTAAGCAAGTTAGTTCGAGGCGCTTGTTGAAGGCTCAAATGATTTGTAATGTTTAAAAGCCTTGAAAAGGCATTGTGGAACTATTGATGGTTCGAGGGAAGGAATAATCTCATTGAATAAAATAATCTAATTGTCTTATTTCTCTGCTTTTCCTCATTATTCTATTTTTCTCAGATCTTTCTAGCATTGTACAGTCGCATGCAGTTTGATGAACCAAGAACCTTGTGATTGTTGTAAGTAATGGAGTTAGCAAGTTTTTGAATTTGTATTGAAGTTCTATTCACAAATTTATATTTTTCTTTGCTGTTATTATGTAATCTGCCTATATAGAATAGGGAACACCGTTTTGTAGTTTCACCATGTTCTAGGCCTTCTGACTTACTGTTCCACCCTGTTGCTCAGTGGGGAGGCATGTAGATAGATTATGGAAAGTTTCTTTGAATTTTAAAATGGAAATAAAGAAGGTTGCAGACTGTGGAACATCATCACAGTGGAGAATAAGGGCCTGTTTAAGCAGGAATGAATAGGACAGTGTTCTGTTTCATTCATTTGCTATTAGCATGGTCTAGGAAAGGATGTGAAAGGTCTGTGCAGACTCTGAACAAGTGTCTTAGTTCTTTGGTAGGGCTTGGAAATCCTTAGGAGGCTGGAAACTCAAAAACCCTAGGTATTTGGAAAAGAAATGAGGGTTTTGAAGAATGAAGGCTTAAGGGTCAAGTATCTATATGAAACCTATGAAATTGGGAGTTTTATGGTGTTTTTTATGACTTTCCAAGAGTTCATGGTGATTGGAGAACCCTAAAGGGTAGTTTTTGTGCAAATTAGGCCTAATTTTGTAGCCTTTTGAGCAGGGTCACTTAATGAGACTCTACAATATTTCAAAAGAACCTTGTATGAATGATTGGGGAATTGTATTTTATGTTGAGTGGATGTTATGTAGATGTTGTGTTGGTCTTTTTACAACCTTCTTGAAAATATATGCTCTTTTGTTGATTTTGGTGACTTGAAGCTATAGTGTTGATATTTGAGAGAAGTTGTGTCAATTTGTTTCTTGGGTTTCCACCACCTTTTCATCATATCTAGAGAAAGATATCTAACCTATTTGCATGAAACCTGTGGGAAAATGCTTATTTAATCCATCTTTAGAGGCTCACAAATTTTTGCTTCAAAATTCTTCTCCTAGGACACTTTGTGACAAAACATGACACTTTGCAACAGTCTGGGTGTATGAGTCCCAATATTGCCTTTTTGCCAGATTTTAGTAGATTTAGATTAGTCACTGAGAGATTCCAGATCTTGCCTAGAAACCCTATACTGGGACTAAATCGCCTAGTTTGGCGTATGAGTCCCAATACACCTCAAAAGCAATAATTTTTAGGCCTTTCTTAGTCATCTTCATTTCTCTAGGTGCTTCCCTATTTTTCTGTTTATTAGTTTGATTACATGCCTCAAATTCAATTTTCTAGGTCACATAGCTAGGTTTTCATATTGATTTCATTTCTTTCTTTCTAAGCATTTGCTTAATGGTGAACCCCTCTTTAATCACACCTAAGGAGACCTTGTATCCATCTCTTTTCCTAATTGGATTAGTAGGTTGAGATCTCTAGGGTTTCATTGGATTCAAACTAAGAGTGAAATAGGTCCTTAACCCTAGTTCCATCTCCTAAGAGTTGGAACCCTATTTCCTTGTGTTCAATAAGATATTTTTCAAGGAGTTAAGGTTAGACCTAAATGATATAAAGTTTGATTATATATGGTTAGGGTTTGAGTATAAGGGATAGAAA
>VDFB02133378.1:0-42299 GCA_007258455.2 Sequoia sempervirens | reverse complement strand
GGAGTGGTGATCACTGGTTTGGCTCCCTCCTCTAGTTCTATCACATGTTGAAATCCTCTATTTGGTGGCAATCCCGCTGGTATCTCTCATAAAACTTTGCACTTCTTATCCAAGATAGCCTGAATGTCGCTGGGAAATGCTCTTTCCTCCTTCGATATGCTAGTATCTATAATCAAGCATTCTACTGCCCATGCCACTTGATCCCTTCGGAAGGATTGCTCCATTATTTTGGCTGAAACTACCATAGGCCCATTCCTAGAAAGGCCCTTAAGCACAACCTCCTTGCCCTCATGCTTGAATTTCAGCTCCATGGTTTGGTAGTTAGTGGTGTACTCTCCTAGTGAGTGAAGCCACTGTACCCCTAGAACCATGTCTGTGTCACTGACATCAACAACATAGAAATCCTCCTTCATCTTGTGTCCTCCCAATGTCAACTCCATTTGTTGAATTCATTTCGTGCACAGAAGGAAATTTCCTCCAACTGCCAGGACATCAAACCCTTCAAAGTCTTCTGTTGCTAAGCGCAACTTAGCCACTATTCTCTTGTCGATGAAGTTATACATAGCTCCACTATCGATTAGCACTGTCACTCTCTGCCCTCAAAGAATTCCCCTTACACGTAGAGAATGGTATCGTGGTGTTCCTGATAGTGTTGCCAAAGTTCTTCCTGTGGGTTTTTCTTCCATTACAAGCTCCTGCTGCTCCCCAAGATTGTCATCTTCGTTGATCCCTTCTTCAGTATCTGCTTCATCATCTCATCATCGGATACCACTTTGATGTAGTAAACTTGTCCCCTTCCTTGGCACCTGTGTTGATTATTCCACTTTTCATTACAGTAGTAGCACAAACCCTTCTTGCATAATTCATTCCTTGACATGCCATGTGGACCTGTAGTGGGGTTCTTTGGTGGTGGATTTTCCTTAATGAAGGGCTTCTTTGGCTGACCTATTGGTGCATTCTTGATAATGGCCTTCCCTTTCTTGGTGGAGTCTTCAAGACTCAATGCCTTCCGAATGGCATCTTCCAAAGTTGTTGGCTCCAAGGCCCTCACCAAGCCACAGAAAGAGTCGGATAAGCCTTCGATGAATAAGAAAGTGAGCCTCTTATCTGATACATCAGACACCATCACTGCATGTCTCTGGAATTCTAAAACATATTCATCCATAGTGCTTGTTTGCTTCAATCTGGTTAGTTCCGGGAAGTATACTTTGGGATCTTTTCTGTCGAACCTCTCCACCAATTTCTGCATGAAGTCTACATATGAGTGAACTTGTCCAACTCTTTGGGTCACAATACCATGTTGCCACCATTCATGTGCTAGATCCTCCAATTGCAGAATAAAAAATTTGATAGCTTCCTCTTTAGCCATGGGGCTGAGAGAAAAATATGTGTCCAACTTTTGTATCCATGATTGTGCAATTATCTTTCCTGAACCATCGAAAGTTGGAAGTGAAAGCTTGTTGATCTTATGCTGGAGATCTCTATTCCCACGATGTTGTCTCTCATCACTTTGTCTAGCACTATAAAACTGATTGAAAGAAATTGTAGCTTGAGCATCCACATCCAATTCCAAGTACTCACGCACTATACTTGCATAGCTGCATTGCTCTTCCCCTTCTTGCCGACCTTTTGTCTTAGGCAAAAATTTCGGCTAAGGGTGCTTGTGAGTGTGTTCATTTGAAGCTCTGCTTTGTTCTCCTCTTGAATGTTCCAAATGCCCTCCTTCGTCACTGTTGGATCCTGATTTGATGTTGTTGACTGTAGCAACAAGTGACTATATTGCTTGCAGCAGGGCCTGGTTTGTTTGGTCTTGTTGTTTCATGAAGTTGTCCAACTTATCATTCTGATCTTGATCCCCCATTCTCTCCTTACCTCTTCCTCCTGTTCCTTGAGCAGCTTCAGACGACTTCTTTTCTCTCTCTATTGCACGTATCTCTCTGGCTCAATTGCATAAGATCTTGCCCACAGGCTGGCAGACCTTATGGCTCTAATACCACTGTAACACACTGGTTCGGATCCTCCTTAATAACAATAAAGTTCTACTGAATAACTAACACAGTTAAATTGGTAAAAAATTAGCACACATACTTGAAACCACAGACACACGGTCTGGTAAGGCAATCGATTCAATTCCAAACAGTGATTGATATTCAAATACACCAGATCAAGAATTACAAATATGAATATGCCAATTCGGGGCTTACAGGTGTAGATAGTTCGATGATAACACATCCGCCAGTGTTGGATTTGCATCTACTTGCAGAGTCTGTGCTGGTGATCCGCTGTGAAGATTACTGCGACTGTGAATCAAAATGATAGGAGTGATATTGAGCTCCGCCTGAATAATGGCGTCGCCCAGAATGCTTGTTACTTGGGCTCTTGGTGCCGTCTCTTAATTCGATATCACGCACAACTCTGTGATGGTGCTAGTCGCTGATGTCCTCAAATCGCGATCCCTCCTAACTTGTACCAGCTCCATAAATCTTCAATGATGCCTCCGGTTAATGATATCGCTCGTGTGTGGGATGATCACTGGAGCTAATAGAAATACATAGGATGAGCCGCGGATGATTGTCGTCCAGGGCCAGAGGCTCGGCCTGACTGAAATGTGTGATCGCTTAGACTCCACTATCCCGTATGACGGCCTCAGGCTTGTATTGATGGTCGTTGGCTCAGAAGCGAGTCATTTGATGGTCGTTCTGCTCAATAGTCTATCTCTTAGTGCTTCGATATGTAATACACAACAAGTCTGGATGAGCGAATGGTGGTAGGAAGAGAGCAAACACGAATCTTCCCAAGCTGAATACTATGCACCAACTTGGGTTCTAGCGCGTGAGAGACTACGTCCTCACCGATGGCCTGGAAAGAGATTAACTCCAAAACTCGTGATGATTGAACCAACCCGAAACCATGAATAAATACTAAACTAAATCACCACTTCAACTGAAGTCAGCCACAACCACAAAAATAAAAATTAAATTTCAAAATTATAATGGCGCCAACCACAAGGCAGGTCGGCCACAACTAACTTATCATTTAATTATTTGTTAGTGTTGAAAAACACTAGATTAATCATGTCGGCCCTAAACTCAAGGAGAATTTGGGACATGACAAAATGGGAAGGTCCTTACCTTGGAGAGAACCATCAATCTTCGAAGCAGAGGAAAATTAGAAAGAGAAGGATTCCCCAAGTTGAGAGGGAACAAAGGACAAAGATAGGTCCTTCCAAGTAAAGAGAGAGGCAGGATCTCATTGGTAGGAAGCACTATTCCTCTAACATGAAATGTAAAGAGGGATAGAAGAGGGAAGTCAAGCTAAGAGGCCAACTATGCAGGAGAAAAGAGGCAAGGGAAAGAAACAGAATTGTGGTTCATTGTTGGATTGTGTAATGTTAAGGATCATGAGCATGTTTGAACGCCTAATACAAGTAAACAAATAATTAAATTCATGTGTTTTTTATTTTCTTTCGTTATGTGTATGCATGTAATGAAGAGTTTTAGGTTGTTAGGCTGAGCTATTCTTCATTGGACATCACAAAATAATCCTCAAAATAGGAACCATGCTACAAATTTTGTTGATTTTGATAATTATCACAAGAAGCCCTTTTGTTGTTAAAATGTCTCTAATCTTTGGTTGGTCTAAAAAACAAGTATCAAACCTCTAAAAAAGGTAGAGTCTTGCATTTGCAATATCTATTGGTTTCCATAGATTGAGTGACAACAAGTTCCTTATATTAACATTATATTTTTGAGCTGATGAATATTACATTGTAGAATGGCTTATTATATAAGCCAAGCAATTAAACAAACTAGCTTATGATTTAGGAACAAACTCCCAACAACACTATAATGCTAATATTATTATTAGGATGCCTATATTAATCAAATACCCCCTAACCCTCTCCTTAATAACTAAATCAGATACAATTCTAAGTTTATTTCTAAACTTTACAAATTTATCTTAGCCAAATGGTTTAGTCATTATGTCTACAATCTACTATTCTATAGGACAATAATTAAGGCAAATGTCTTCATTATCAACCAACTAGTGAATGTGAAGGTGATGAACTTCAATATGCTTAGTTCAAGCACGATAAATTACATTCTTCACCATTCCGAGAACACTTTGGTTGTCATAAAAAAGTGTGACCAGTGGAGTTTGATCCAACAGAATATTTGCCGTACAACCTGTATTGATTGTTGCCTTATATTCTGCTTCTATGGAGGATAAATCAATTGCATTTTGAAGCTTGATCTACTAGGAAATTACTCCTAAACTACGAGTAAAAACATAACCTGTTGTAGATTTTCTATTGTCAACTTAGCTAGCCCAATTAGAATCAATATATCCAATTAACATGAAGTCAACAAATTGTAAATATGGGATGCCAAAGTCAAGGGGCCGTTTGACATATCAAAGAACTCGTTTGCACCATGCCAATGTTCCTCTTGGGGTTTAGACATGAATTGAGAAAGACAACTGATTGCAAAACAAAGATCTAATCTAGTGGTAGTAAGATAAATCAAACTATCAACCAATTGTTGATACATTGTTTCATTGACCAATGATGAAACAATATTAGCTAAGTTACCAATTCGGTTTCGGGGACGGGTTCAGGTACGAGAACCCGGTACGTGGGTACAGGCAAAATTTTTTTAGGGGTTTGGGTACGTATGGGTACGTGTGTATATATATATATATTAATATATTATAAATATATATATGTATTATATATACAAAAAAATAAGAGAAATATAGAGAATTGTAAAACTAAATCATTTCTTAGTATGATACTTGATCATTGATCAATGCCAAATGCCAAATGCCAAAGATAAATATTAAATGCCAATTGATAGTTGAAAAATATTCAAATAAAATTACTGAATTACAAAATGTAGTTCATGAAACATTGAAACATGATTCAATGTTCATTGTTCAAGTGCTCATCAATCATCAAAAGGATTGTCAGAATCATCGTGACTTGGATTTTGAGCGGTTTGAACTTCAAAATCATCATTATTTGAACCCAAAGCGGATCCAACACCATGTGATGTCATCAATATCACCCACATCATCCATAGTGGCTCTAGCAAGATCCTGAATGGTTGCATCCAAGTCAATAGACTCGGGTGCTACATCCCAAAGCCTCGCTGCCCCCTACCTGTATTGAGGATCCTTACGTGACAGAAGACGCAAATTGGAATGAATATACACTAAGTCTTCAGCTCTTTTTGCAGCCAACCGGTTACGCTTCATTGAGTGGATAAAGGAGTATGTACTCCAATTCCGTTCAGCGGCAGAAGAGCTTGCAACTTGGAGAGAAAACCAACAAAATTAAAAATAAAATAAAAAAATGCAAGATAAATTCAAGAATGTTAAGTGTTAAATTTTACAATACAAGTGGCAAAAAAAAAAAACTTACTTGTGAGAGGATCTTGATTGCAAGAGGTTGGAGGTACATATAATCTTGACCATGGAGGTACCACCATGTAAGAGCATCCATTTTGTATTGGTCTCTAGCAACAGAAGAGGTATGATTTTTTGATTTTCCTGTGATAAACATTCCAAATTCTCTCATGACACTTGTATGCACTTCTGGATCACTGAACATTCTACTAAATGTCGTCTTATACCCATTAGCAACTTCAGAATCTCTATATGGCGGTATTCTCCCTGGGATAGAAAGTACTTCAGTGGTATAGTACCTCGGAGATAGGGCATATGCAAGGAGGTGCAATGGAGTTGTCATCTTGTTCCAACGATGAAGAACAATTGCTTCCACCCTTTTGTACAAGGTGTCTTCAGGATCATTCTCTTTTTTTTTGTATTTCTATTTTTATTTTTTCCAACATTGTGTCCATGCTATCATAGACATCCCCCAAGCATGGTTCATCTGTATCAGCAAACCGAAGCATAGACATGATAGGTTCGGTGAATTCCAATACATAATTCACACGATCCCACCAATCGTCATGCAAGATCAATGCCTTGACCTTTTGGGCCCTCTCTGAATTTGATTGCTTCCATATACCCCATTGGTTGCTAATAACCATTTGACTCAATGCATCTTTCACCTTCACAAGTCGTCTCAGAACAATTGTGTGAGATGCAAACCGTCTCGGCAACCTAAGAACATGTTAATAGTAAGTTAATAACACATTTAAAATATGTAAATAATGCCAAAAATTATTTTATTCAATTATGTAAAACATGACATAAATGATAAATGAAACTAAATAAATTAAATTTACCTTCAACAATTCCAATCTTGAAAAAGTTCTAAAAATTGCTTGTGACATATGGTGGTTTGTCACAAACATCTGGATCTCCTTAGACTCCTGGTATATTTCTTTTCACCCACTCTATTTGGTTGCCAATTGCTTGCATCACCAAATTGAGGGAGTGTACGGTGCACGGTGTCCAAAAGATGTGCTCATATCTAGCCTCTACCAAAGCACCTGCAGCCCTGCAAACTTTTGCATTGTCCGTAATTACTTGGACAACATTTTCACTACCCACCATCTCTATGGAGTCAATGAGAATCCTGGAAATGAACTCTGCATCTTTCACTTCCCCTTCACAGTCAACCGCCCTCAAAAACATTGCCCCCTTGGGGGACACTGCAATAACATTAATCAATGGACGGTTTTTGCAATCTTTCCATCCATCGGAAACAATAGATACACCTGTTTCAACCCAAGAATCTCTAATTGGTTTTAGTTGGGCCTCTACAGATTTCTTCTCTTTTTGCAATAAGGTGGTATGCACCTTTTCATACCCAGGACTTGTGAAACCAGAAGGTGCACTATTTATTGCTGACACCATGTCCCGCCAATATGGTGATCTCACCAAGTTGAATGGAAGACCATTGGCATAGAGGCAACGTGCAATTTTTTCTTCAACAATATCTCTTGCCTCCATTTTAAATGCCTTCTCTAATGGACCTCTCTTGCGGGTGGTGGTTTCTAGTTCTTCATCTTCTTCTTCTGTAGAGGGTATAGACAAGAAGGGATGTCTAGAGGGCCTAACTATCTGAGTGGGTAATGTTGTTGTTTTTTTCTTTCTGGAACTATAACTACTTTGTTTTCCTCTTGCAACCGAATTGTCAGCATCTTCTTGTTCTTTTATAAATGCTGCTATTTGTACAGCAGAAAATCCCTTCTTATCTGGGCCCTCACACATATTAATCCCTTTACCACCAGGGCCCATAAAATGAAGTTTCACTCGGTAATAGGAGCTATTATATTGTGTATTGCAAAAATTACACTTCCAAACAAACCCCCCACCTCCAAGAATTTGTGAAATTCTTGTGGTATGACTCCATAAAGGAGATCCTTTATCAATTTTGAACTTTTGGCTTCCCTCCCCACCCACTAAACTTTGACTACTGGCCATTGTTGCAATCTATAAAAAAAATGAAAAAAAATATATATACTTTTAAAACTTCTTCACAAACTTGAAAAAATCCATCAAAAAAAACTAAGAAACTTAAAAAAAATCATCAAAAGATTAAAGAATAGGGTTTAAATGCATACCTTGAACACTTAAATCTCCTTTGTAGAAGCTATTTGCCACTCCACAATCGATCTCCTTCGAATGCAATCACCTCCCTTCAAAATGCTAAAAGATGGAGAGAAAATATGGAGAGAGCAAAATGAGAGGTAAAAATGAAATGTTTTAGTATTGAAAGGCCTCATATTGGGTCGTTTTAGGGTTAAGAGGCAAAATAATAATTAAAAAATTGTTTTTTTAAACTTTTGGGCCCACTTTTTAAGTGTTGGACCGTGGGTTCTCCCAGGTACGCCTGGGTACGTGGCTGGTACCCCCGGGTCCGCGTACCTTTGGGCCAGGTACGCGTTGGGTACGCACAGGGTGCGTGCCCAGCCCTGTGGGTTCACCCGGGTGCACGCTTGTGCGTGCCCAGCGCATACCCACAAGCGAAGCCGTACCGAGTTCGAGGCCTGTGGGTACGAACCCTGCAACATAGAATATTAGTTGAGATCTTGATCCTAACTTGCATTCCATAGGGGTAGATGCAGGATTAGATTTAGTCATTTGATTTTTTTCTAAAAGAGATTTCGCATTCTCAATTTGTGATACAAAAATTTTGTGATCATTTTGCCAAATTCTACACCTAAACAAAATATTGAAGCAGGCTTTGATCTGACATTTCAAAAACAAAACATATATCATGTTTCACCCATTCAATTAGAATAGCACTACTTCCAGTGATGGCAAGATCATCAACATAAACAATCAAGATCACTATTTTTCACCAAATCACAAGGATGGCCTACACCTCATCACTCCCTATCGGCACTTCATTTTGGCAAAACATTAATATATTGTTTTTATATAAAATATTTCAAAAGCCCTGTGTCTTTATTTTAAATAAATATATGTATTGAATTTATGACATTTACCAAACTCTATGTGAGGCATACACAAATTTCATTATGCTATGGTTGTAAGCATATCAATAGGTTTTATAATCTCTCTCTCTCTCTCACACACACACACACA
Source organism: Sequoia sempervirens (assembly GCA_007258455.2). NCBI lineage: Eukaryota > Viridiplantae > Streptophyta > Pinopsida > Cupressales > Cupressaceae > Sequoia > Sequoia sempervirens. The sequence goes on along the minus strand of VDFB02133378.1, from coordinate 33,776 downwards.
CACACACACACATAAGTGTAGGTGTGTTTAGATCCACATGTCATAAGGTTGAATATTTTTCTTATGTACTAATTTTACAAATCAATATTTGCTCATCTAACATAAACTCACTTAAGCCAAATACGCATAATGATTCCTTGGTTTGATACATCATCACGATTAAATAATTTAACTAGATCATAATATACTAAATTGATTTAACTAATTAAACTTCACATATAATAATTTATTATTACCTGAATTCAATTAGCTAATTATTATCATAAGCAAGAGAGGTATTACACAAAAGGTGAATTGTTGTTATAAACGAATTTAATTCATTATTGTGGTTATCAAAACTGTATAGTTAGAAGCACTACATAAAGTACAGATTGCAAAATTTGATGTATAGACAGTCTATATTTTAAATTTTATTTGATCTTGTATATTTAACAAAAGAGAATACTTGGAAGAAGGTACGTACTTGCATTGATAAGGCATCAATTCGTGCAGCATAAAATTCAATGGCATCCACCCTCTGACCCCAAAGGCCAAGAAAACCTTTCTAAAATATGACAATACAATCAGAGATGTCAATGATATTTATATACGGTATCAAGAAAGCAGTACAGAATCAAAACATATTCATACTGTTACAGAAGACGGAATTCATTGAAACAAACATATGAATTACTCACCTTTTACCTATTACCAAAGAAAAAACAACAGAAGACATTAGAATCTATAAGGGACATGATACCAATTTTATAGATTTATGGAAGAAAATCAACCTTTCTACTTGGCCTCTTATCAGGATGTCTTGTATGCTTGTTCTGATAATAATCCAGCCAGTTCTTGAGACCTTCCTTATGCTTCACAAGCTTGGCAAGTTTATTTGCATCATAGACAACCTGGATTGCATAGACAGAAAAAACACTTTTATCCTTGTAATTGGATGTGGATGTCAAATACAAGCAATGGAAAACATGGTAATTCCAACAAATAACCAGCATCAACATTTTATACAAATTTGCATTCTTTCTGTAAGTATAGAATGACATTTCAACCCCAGTTCCAATTAATCTAGATTCTATTCAGAATGTCCCTCATCAACCTCACATAATTCCATAAATAATACATAAGAACACAGTCATTCTTTCTGCAAATTCTTACCTGATGAGACAAATAGTGATCAGGATGGTTAACTCGAAAAAAATGTTCAATATGCTCAGTAATGGACTCATGAGAATCAGGCGGCACATTTCTAACTAAGACCTGCAAGAATCAATAACATGCTGTCAGTTTTCAGTGCTCACTGTTGTGTTTCTTGTTAAATCTTCACAAACAATGAAATGAAGTATAGGGAATATGTTACTAACATTCTGTCAGTCTTCAGTATTCCTTGTTGTGTTTCTAATTAAATATTCAGAAACAAAGAATGAAGCATAGAGAATATGTTAACATAAACATATGAAAAAGGCTAAAGACTTATCACAGCTTTCAATAAAAGCAAAAACTTTCTGCTCAGAAAGCTCCCCTTTATTTCGTCACATCGTGAATGCGTAAAGTCCCTGTTCTTCAGTAGTGTTTCTTACTCTTGAGTATCAAACAGAAACCTGGATTGTTTAGTTAAATTCAAAGAAGGTTTAACAACATTATGCGATATCTTTCTTCAAATTATCAAAAGGACTCTACTTTCAACTACTTTTTAATGGAAGAATGATTTTTCCAAGAGTCATTTGAACATACATATTACGTACAAAACTATATATCTATGTGTTAAAACACAGATTTTGACAAGTAAACTGTATGGTTCAACAAGTAATAGTTTGTTTTCCAAGAGTCATTTGAACATACATATTACGTACAAAACTATATATCTATGTGTTAAAACACAGATTTTGACAAGTAAACTGTATGGTTCAACAAGTAATAGTTTGTTTATTTCAATAGAAATTATTCCATGATAAATGGGATGTATATGTACCAAAATTATTGCAGCAAGTGCCCAAATGATTATAAGAAATACGGTTGGGTGTAAACCAATTTGTGTGTGATTCCTCGCCAAGGAATTAGAGGTTGTGGTGAGCCAATAAAACATGCACTGGTAAAGGCACAATTATTGCATGTATCAAAGAGCAAGAGGAATCAAACAAAGCAGCCAAAAAATATCAATAAAAGTCTCATCCTTTGCCCAAAAAAGGGTCCTGATTGAGCAAGCTGCCTACAGGACCATCCTGTACTCCAATAGTGGCTACTATACATCTATTTTTAGATATAGTATCTTTAAAAAAAGACATTAATATCTCTCTTGCCCTCAAAGACCAAAAGATGCAAATATATTGGAAAGGGCATTGTACAATGAGGTGAGGGACAATACCAATGAGCTCATTAAATGTTGTATATACACCAATACACTTCCTTTCAACCTTACAAGATCACCATGCAAGTGGGAAAATGGTAGGAGGGGGTCAATGAGACCCATAAAAAGTACACAGGTACTACCTATGAAGAGGTACACACCACATTATTGACCAAGAAAAAATCATGTAGATACTTCATTGCAGTTCATTAGGGACTCCTGGAAGAAAAAAAGGGATGTCTATCACTTTTGATTGATGGAAAGATGGTATAGACAAACTCTAATTAATAGAATTGTAGTGTTCCTAAGAGGGGGAATGTTTTTTAGGGCAGTTGATCGTCCGGATAGGTGAAGGATGCAGAATTCATCACTAACATCTTCATAGAGTCCACGAAGGGTCAAGATAATGTGGCCTCAAAACATTGTCCAAGTCAAAATGGACAATGCAAAAAATTGCAAAGATGAGAAGATTATTAGTTAAGGTGAGATATAGGCACATATTTTGGACTCTGTGTTATTCACTCATTCAACTTGATGATGAAGGCATTGGGAACCTAGATAAAGTGGATAAAACAACTTTAAACTAAGGCCAATGAGATCCAAATGTTTGTGACTAACCATTGTATGTCACAAGTCATATTCAGGTGCCTCTCAAGGTTGGAGCCATTTAAGATAACTTTCTGAGTATTCAATTTTTTATCTAATTCAATTTTAAGTTTTAAATTTGAATTTTTTATTTTACATCATCTACTTTTTTATAAATATAAAATTTAAAAATCAAAGTAGATGTTTTAAATTGAGTTTTACTTCTTTAACACCATATTAGGTTGTTCAAACTTGACTCACTCCACACAATCATCTTGATACAACTCATTAATTTGAAAAAGGCATTGTGTATCATGGTAATCAACAATCTTTGGGGTGTAGAGAGGCACTAAAATATAAGAACGGCCCAAAGAATCAAAGCATTGGTCCTAAACAATGATTGGAGGGCTTGTGTGGACTACATGTTGAGTTTCACCAAGCCCATTATAAGTATGATCAGATTAACTGAAACTCACCAGCCACATTTGGGAAAAATATATGATGGCATTAACTCCATGATAGAAAAACTAAAGGGCATAATAGTAGTGAATAAACAAGACCCTTCTCAAACATTTTTTAAGGAGGTGGAAAGAATTATTATGGAACAATTGAACAAAGATGACCACTCTCTTGCATCTCTTTGATTTTTTTAATCTCTATGTATTATAGCATGGAAATACTTTCTTTGCCTTGGAAGGTGCCACCATATAGAGACATTTTAAGATAGCAATAGGTACAATGCAGCATTCACTAGACTCTTCCCTGATCCAAATATAGAGGATGGAGTCGTGGGTGAGTTTGGGAAGTTTATAGCTTCAACAAGTTGCAGCCTTAGTGCTCTTTGTGACAAGTAAAGGATGCTCATATGTAGCAATACCTCTATCGCTGAGGATTTATTTAACAGCAGCCTCTTCCCATAAAAGTTCTATCATCTGGATGTACTCTAAATTTTTCAACAATCTTATTTTTCTTTGGTCATCTTTATTTTATAATTTTTTTATTTTATTTATGTAAATTCATAAAAAATTTGTTAATTTTATATTGACTTTGTCTTTCCACTCAATAAGTTGGGAGACAATGCAAATGAATGGCTAAAAATAAAATCTCCTTAAACCATTTCACAAAATGATACGGCTTATTGAAGAAATTTAAAAAATAATTTAGATTGTCACAAATGACAACAAAGAAGCTAAACTATATCATTTTATGATCTGAGTGCAACGCTAATAGTCACACAATTGTCGTGCCAACTATTTCCGTGATGCATGCACTTGGTTAGTGTAAATTCAACATGCATGTGCCCACTTCACCCAAGGAAGCTAAAACACAACATGAATTGACAACGAAGAACAAGAAGTTGAATTGTCTTGTAATTGAGTTTTATAAGGGCTTATTGCGCTATCTCCTCACATTGTATGGAAGTGTAATAGTTAGCTACCAAACTCACATTTTGTTGAATGTTCCCATTTTTTATAACACACTAGGATTACAACATAATTCAATGTGTTTTCCTTTGCACCACATATGCCTCAGTACTATGGATAATGAAAGGAAGTTGATAGCAAAAAACTTCCTACACTAACCGAATAGGAAAGGCATGCATGCAAGATCTAACAATTCAAAAAAATGAAAAATCAAATACAAAATTATTCACCACAATGACACAATATTTACCTTGGAAAAACCCTTTTGATAAAAAACCCAACCTCCAAAATCCAAACCAATGTATACGCAGTACCAAACCTAGTTGCAATACATCAACAAGCTCAAGCCTTCACAAGAGAAAAACAATACAAGTCTAGAGAAATTTTGGCAACATAACCTTCTCTAAAATCATACAATCATAAAAGCATACAAGTCCAAACTATGAAGCAATATATATAGGCAAGACCCAAAACTAGAAACCACCGATGGTTTCTAAAATCATGACCAAAAATCATGGGCTAAAAGCAACACCAAAATCTCCATTCAAATCCCAATGCCCAAATTAAAAAGAGAAAATTTAGAAACTTCTCTTTCAACTAAAGCACTCCACTCGTGATCATATCTACCATGTTGGTAGCCTGCACATGAGAACTAAAGATATTTATTATCTTATTCAAGTCCACATTTAACTCCCCTTTTTCATGCTCTTTCTAATTCAATAACTCTTATCCACCTTATACGCTGTCATAGTTGCATTTAGCAACATTCATGACAACTAAATGATAATTACAAATTGCCAAATTAAAACTACATTTGACAATGAAATACAATTAAATACAAATATAGGAAAACACAAGATTCAGACACCTTTTTCCCAACATTTTGGTATCAAGGGTACTTTTGGCATTGAATGTTCACTCATAAACATTCACAATACCAAAAGGATGAAGCATGTCACAACATTTCATACAACCTAGATGAGTGATTGAAATAAATAAATAAAAACTAGCTACTACTTCTACTCTAAGAATAACCGGTTGCATGAAATGCAATTTTTACTACAAAATCTTATCCTTTAATACAAAAACTAAAACCATGCAACCTCTAGTTAATCTATAGACTGAATTTATTACAAACTATTCAAGCTATAAATAACAAGTGCTACAAATAGCCCCAAATAACAAGCGCTACAAATAGCCCCAAAATATTTTTATAAGGGATAAGCTGTCAAATTTTATCAACCCCTAAGCATACATGTCGGCCTTAGGAAAAGACAACATAACACAAGACATGCTAGGTGGCAGGTTCAAGCTTATTACATGTTAAGTAGCCATAGAGATAAATGTCAAGGTGGCAGACTCAAGATCTACAATGGGCCTAAAAATGTGATAACAAAGGAGCGTAGAATTTGTTTGGTCATTCAGCTACTACACCAATGATATTTTGCCACATCACAATCTTAAAAGGCACTTATGTGCATATGAAATTGTCTTGCAAGGAAAAGAAAGTGGGTCAGCTAGACATTTAACCGTTTAGCCAAGCCACAAGCTATTGAGAATTTGCCATGTCGCCCATACATACACTATTACACATATAGCTTGGCTGCTTAAAAGGATTGACTGGGCCCAACTTGAACGCACCACTAATGTACACAAGATGTCTTTTAATTCAGCACCTTGTGATACAAATCCATTTGGGCACCCCTATGGATGCACTTGGCCAATAACATAAGGGCACACTGAACTAAACAAATTAAACAATGCCCTGTGTAAACCGCTTAATAGAAGACACTAACCACTAAAGGGAGTCGAAATCAAATGATAGGGAGAGAGCTAGCGAATCCAATAGTTAAGGAATAAACACATAGTGGAAATGCAAGGTGATTAATAACATCATTTTGTCATTTAAGGAACAATATATTAATACGTGGACATGTCCTCATTACAAGCAACAAGGTATTACACATGCCTTTAAATAGTTAAATGGGCCCTCCATGCGAACATAATTGAATGATTTGGAGAGCCAATATTGGACATGTTGGCGTTTAAATTCGCACCTCTGGAATGCGGATTTGAAAACGGACAGCTATGCACAGATAAACTACTCTTCAAATTAGGAGGGGAAGCTCCCTCTTGCTGATGGTGTTTGAAAGAAAGTAAACTAAAACTAAGTTGCCTATCTTTTTGGATCAGCTTAGAGCACAAGGTTTTTTAAACACAAACGCCGCAGCTGAGATTTTCTGATAAGAAGTTCAACTACGACTAACTTAGACTAAAGACGTTCCTAACCTCTCAAGTAATAGCAGAGCAAGAGAAGTTAGAAATTAACAAGGCAGATTTTCTGACAAAAATACTTTAACAATCTCTCTCTCAACAAACACCTACACACTTCACTGTAAGCTGAAATAAAGATCATGAAAGCATAACATAGATAACGGAAATCTGAGATTTTAGACCAAGGCAAAAGAGGCTCATGATTTTATTACTCAAATCTCTAAAACAAAACTCCCTTCTAACATGCCTTGAATAAGAAATTGCAGCTAAGGAGGCTTGCAAACTTATTCTTAACACAATAGAAAACAGCAATCTCACTAACTCCTTGTTGGCTAAAGAGGCTCAACAATTTGCTTATCACAACACAAATGAACAATACTTGAGCAACAAATAGAAGGCACAATAGGCTCAACGTTTTGTTCTCACTAGCACAGTTAAAGAAACTAAATGAGCAAAGGCTCTTATTTATAGAGAAGCAGAGGAGTAGGGAACCCTAAAATCTCCTTGCTTTCACAATCTAGGGCTTGCTCAGCAAGCAAGCTTTATTACTAAATCTAGAAACAAGATAACAACTAAAACCCTAAAAAGCAGAAAAAGCGGGAAACGCCAACTATTATATCTTATCTTCTTTCTATCCTCAAAGAATGGATAAGGATGATTCCAAGAATAGAAAGAAAGCGGGAAAGAAAGCTTCTAGAAGAAAGCTGCTTTAAAGCTCGATCACATCGCTAGGAAGTCTGAGATTGTGTCCCGGTTCGGTGCATCTATACCATCAACAGCAAAACACCGCTTTTCAAGAATATCTTCGGCATCTGCAATAGATCTCTGGAAATCTTCAATCTCATTGGCCGCTTTATTGAACTTTGCTGACATCATTGAAACATGACCTATCCTTCCACCAACTGGGCTGCAACTATGAACAACATTCTGGAACTGATTTTGTACTTCCTCAAGCCCGACGTAAGAACCATCCTCAAGACTGTACTGAGAGGGGATCTCTATGACAAATTCGCTGATGAAAAGGAGAGCTTCAACCACCCTTTGTCTGTAGGTGATGAATTCTTCAGATATTGTGTAATGTCCCTTCTCTAACCTCGACCTTCCAAAGGACTGCTGGCCTTTTCTCGAAACCCGCCATATTAGCCTGGAAGGTAAAATTAGGGTTTCCTATTTTTAAGGATGTCCTTGCTCAGAGTTAGTGGATTCAATGGCGGATTCTTTCTGGGTTTTCAGAGAGCTTCGCAGTGGTATGTTCATCTCGGCTTTCTGAGCATCTTCAGGAATTTACTATTTTTAGTAAATTCTATTTCTGGCAGTTTTTCAGTTGGGTTCGGCTTGGTTGACTTCCTACTTCAGTTTGGTCAGTTGACTTGGTCATTATTGGCTTCAGGGCACAATTGGAGAGATAAGTTGATATATTTAATTAAAAGTCACGTTTTAATATTTTATTCGAACGTTGACCCCTTGGCCTAGTCTATTGACATTATGTTGTTTTGAAAAGTGGTCTTTTTGAGGGTGGCGCCTCATTAAGGATTATTTTATATTTTATCCAAAGTCAAATCAAGATATAAGGTGGGCGCATTTATTAAAGTATTGAATTTATTTTAAAAGTGAATATTCAACTTGAAGGAAAAGGACGCCATCTTTGAGGAGATTAGGGTTTTTGACTTTGAGAGGAGTTTAGGGTTTCGAGAAGTCAACCTGAAATTATAAAAGGAAGACTTGGATCATCATTTGGGTATCTTTTATCTACAGGAATGTTATGCTGCCGGATTGGCTTTGGGATTGCTTCGAGGAATGAAGGCCTCCTAGCTTGGGCATTGCTTCTCGCTTGAAAGACAACGACTAGTGGTGATTTAAGATAGATTTGTGAGTTTGCATTTAGTTTTGAGCATTGTTTCAGCTTGTGCATTATTAGATCTGTTTTGCATATTAGTGGGTTTCAGCATTTTGCATTTTAAGCTACAGCAGATCCGTGTTGTCATTTGTAAATCAGAAAACAAAAATAATCTCGTTCTGGGTATTGTGTCATTGCATCTTATTGGTAAGGGCGCCCCTTCATGAATATTTGCAGATTTTAATACGAAGCTTATGATTTTATAATGCAAATCCGTCATTCCTTGCAGGCCGAACTTTCTAGAGTGCATTGGGATTCGTGTCAGTAATTAATAACCATTTTTAGATGCCATTTCTTATTACTAAGTTAGGCGCCATCATTTTGAGGGTCTATTGCATCGGATTTGAGATCATTTGGGTGAGAAATGAGAGAGTTATGAGCATATGAGTAAATTCATAGGTTGCTGGTTTTATGACAAAAAGTGCAGATTTGTATGACAGTTTAAGAAATCTGCATCTTCCTTATCTGGTTGGTGTTGAGATTTCATTGTATACTTTGCAGAAGCTTCCTTGTTGAATGCATTATTTGAAAGAGCATCTTAAGTCTTGATATTGCAGGCAATGACATCTTTGTAAGCTGGCAGTAGTACTGACCAGTTGTTCTTATTATTGCTCATCGTTATTGTAATACTTATTCTTCCTTCAGTTCTTGTTGTAATAGATAAATCTCCGCCCTATGGTAGCTACTCTCCCATTCTGGGTTAGCAAGCACATTCTGGGTGTTGAGTGTTTTCAGCTTTCAGCATTTCTCTTTCAAGCATTGTTATTGTAATCACTCCGTCATATGGTCGCCCCTCACTCCGCATTGGATTGGGTAGCACATACTTGACGTTGAGTTCCCTTTCAGTATTTAGAGTAGAAGATCCTCTGACCATATGCTCGCCATCATCGGCGCCATTCTTGGTTAGAGTTGCTTTTTGCATAAGCAGTTTGATTCAGATCCTCTGACCAATGCTCACACCTTGCCCACATCGGGATCCTGGTGTACATACTGGTTAGAGTTGCTTCAGTACGTTTTGGTTTATCATCTAACCTTAACGGGTGCTTGTAATTTGAAATTGTAAAAAATCGAAAAAAAATTTGGCTCGGAATATTCTTTATATCCTCTCATAGGTTTTAACTTTGAAAACATGACGCTCTCCATGCAAGGATTTGTCTTTTATGCCTTCTTTGAAATCGCTGAACCGTAGGCCGCGGTCTAAATCCGAAGTACGATAACTTCATGCCTGTGTTTACCGTTCTCCATGTTTGTTCAACTTGATGTTGATCAGTTTGAGAGGAGCATTCTCTTCAACTGGAAATATCTCGAGCCAAGCCTTTCCTCCTAATAAATGAAGCCTCAATCCATTCTCGAAGCCCCCTTTCCCACATATGACCAGCTGTCTTAACTGATGGTGATCAGCTGGTGTCTCTAAGACCTGGGGCAGCAACTGGGTTGCTTGTGAAGAACCACGAACAAGGTTAGAGATGAAAAGCCTAAGTTGCTGATTTTCAGCCTTGAGGGCTGCCTTGTCTTCTCCATCTTTAAGCACTCTTTCATGAAGGTTTTCGGATACAACTTTGAAGAGACTCAAATCTGCATGTCTGGTATTTCTACCAAGATTAGCCTTGACCATTACAAAATCATCCATGTTCACCTCATCCGTATTCTTATCTTCTGGAGGCATAGCAGTCTCTACAACAATCTCGTTATCAGGATTCCTATCAAAGTGAACTTGCTTCTTTGCCTTCTTCTTAGGAGGTTCCTGATAAATATTATCGAGATCATCAACACTCACTTGGTATGAAGGCCTTCTCCTAACCCTTCCTAAGGAGTTCTCAAGCCAAGACACCGTAGTATCTTTACTAACTTCCTCAGGAGGTACTGCTGCGATCTCTTCATCATCTTCGATATCAAGATCAATGTGAATTGGTGACGAACCCGTCAAAGGTACAGGAACATGTGTTGAAGGCGGCTCCTCTGCTTCATTCTGAGGTATGGGCCTCGCCAAGAGTGAAACCTCCTCAATCAACCGTAGGGCTGTTCCCTGTATGACTATGCCCTCGAACCCAACCTTCTTGCTACTTTTATCTCGATCTTAACGCTTTGACGCCATCTTGAGACTGACTTTTACCCTTTCCTTTTGACTGTGCTGTAGAAGAAGAGGGAATTATCCTTGGCGGCTCTGCTACTGGAATAGAGTTCTTCCCTTTAAGCACTAAGAAAACCTTACTATACTCCACGACTTGTCTTGTTCTGTCTTCAACTGAAAGAGATTCCTTGTTTGCCCAATTAACTTGTGGAAGAGGCTGATCCTTGATTCTTTTCTGAGTGTACATTGGTAGAAGCACATCTTCATCATCATCGGAGAGTCCTTCAATGTCTTCATTCAAACAGTCTTTCATCTGATGGAGAGTCAACCTGCTGTAACTACGCCTTCGCACTTCAAACTCGCCCCGCATTAGCCCAAAAAATCTTCGCGCGGCATATGACAGTAATCTTTCTCCAACCGCCAGCCAGTGACACCATGAGGATCAAATGGACCGCCTCAATCAGGGTTTGAGACCTAATTTATTCACCCTTCCAAATTGTCCCGCTGCATCCGGCAGCAGCCCCCATGTATAAATACCAACCCTAATGGAAAGTGTAAGAGAGGGTTTCTGGCTTTCAAGACTGCAGGGACAAATCGGAGCTTGCCTCAAGAATTCCATGAAGATAACCCCATCCGACGGATACCGGCAACATGAGCTGGCACCCGAATAACCATAAAACCCCGGATAGGTAAAGGTAGGAAACTGTATAAACCAATCCGCCCATTCCTCCATTGCTGCCCTAGCAACTGAAGATATGCGGACGTGCAATTCATTGTCTAAGTCACGCACCGTGTACATCAAGAATGCCTCGTTCACCCTTTTGTAGTGGTGCAACGACTTTGTGAACTCCAGCTAAGGATAATAATTATATATGTGTTGAACGCTCAAAGATCCCTCGGTGTTCAATCCTCTGAATTGACCTTGATAGGCCACCAGGTAGACTAGATATGACACCATGTGAAATACATGAAACCGGAAATATTCTGTTATTTGTTGATGTAGGCAGTCACTAATCAAAGTAGGCCAGTCATAAAACTCGGTTTTCTTCATAATGTGAGGTATGGCATAAAACATCCAAGGTTGGAACTTGGTGGCATCCTCGGAACCAGTGACCCTGTTGAGCAAAGTGATGATGATGGCAACCTCGTCCTTGAACTCCCCTCGTCCGACATTCTTGGGCAACGTCTTATGTTTTTCTTTCATCCATCTCTGGGCAATCTTCTTGCTGTATTTGTCCTTATGCATATTCCACATCTTTTCACACTCATCCCTCGAAAGAGTTACACTTTCAGGCCATGGGGGAATGGAAAAACACTTTTCAACCATGTCAGGCTTTAAACTGCAAATCAACCTACCATCTGCTGACTGGATCTCCCTAGTAGCCGGGTTGTAATGCTTAATGCAAGCCGACATTTAACCTGGCGCCTGAACCGACATAGAATAGATGCCGCCATGAGGAGTCCGTAATGACCTGTGTTCCCGATTGAAATGCGCTATTCTCCAAGGCGCAGTAGGTCTAACACCGCTTGATGATGCAAACCGTCTCTACCGCTTTTGATGTAATCGAAAAAAGTGCTGATTCTCGATTTGAAAACATTAGAGTGTAATTCCATTTCAGAAAAACTCAAGAATGACTGTACTACCGTCTCGTGGCCAAGTCTTGAACAATTTCTATTTTTAGAATGCTGATTTTTGTGCTTCAAATCCGGATTTAATTTTTGAGAATTTTTCTCGAGATATGGGTTTTGTTCGTAATGGCTGCATACAAGACAACCCATCGCCCCGCTTTTGAAAATCTTGAATTTTGATCAAAAAGCAGCAAACCCTAATTTCTTCAATTTTTCCCAAAAAGCCGCATCCGGTTTCGTTTTGTCTAATATCGCTAGAAATGGACCCAGCTTTGATTGATTTTGCAAAACTCGACGCTTGATCGAAAAAGCGTTTCAACCCTAGGTTTTTGGAAAAAGTCGCGATATGGGTTTTCTTCGTAAGACTCCGATTGGAGCGACCCGAGATGGTTGAAATTTGAACACCGAGGTTTTATCGACATGCAAAAGATAAAAAGCACTTGCTGCAACTTGATGAAGTTCTTGAAAATTTCTTCGTATGGTGGAGGCAAAAGACCCGTGATGATCGAAAAATTGAAAGCCTTGGCCTCTCTCGCTTAAAACGTTGATCTCTGGAATAAAAAGAATGAAAAGAACAATGCATTTATGCTTGCTGGTCCGGAAAAATCTGATGTAAAACTGTAGTAACTATGGATTCTTGAATCACAAAAAATTCTTCAAACTTGCCGCCCAACTTTCTCCTCCTCGATGCCACCTCGCAAAAATAATGGAAAAATACATTTCAGCAGCCAATAGACTTAGGTTTTGATTTTAGGTTTTGCTTTTTTTTCTGCTTTTATTTCAAAACCCTAAATCTTATCTTCTCAAGTTTGGACGCCATCTTCCTCTTCTCACAATTTTGAAATTTTGAAAATCTCAAAAAATCTTCTAAGGCATGAAGATTTGGGCGCCTTTCTCCAAGAGGGGCGCTCAACTTCACCAGTGTTAGTCAAAATTTCAACTTTTTCAACTTTTCTCAATTTTAACATGCCACTTCGCCACTGATTTCTCGTTGATTGGTGTACCCGACAGGCGAGCTGAGTGATTCACTGCGGAGCCGGACTGATTCTGAAGAAGATGTTCTGGAGGCACCTCCTGCTAAAAACTTGATTTCGACCTCCGAATTCACGAGAGGCTTTTCCTTCTAGGGGCGCCCAGTTTCTTCAGTGTTAGCCATTTTTCTGATTTCCAAGCTCTTCCTTCTCCCTTTGATCTTCTGGTGAATCTTCGATTCCGGGAGCTACGTTGATCGGACTGACTGTCTGAGTGTTTCGTTGGATAGCCAGACTGATTTTGGCGAGGCCTTCTTGGACGCTACTTCTGCAAATTCCATCATCTGAAGGCTTTAAAGCTTGGGCTCTTCTTCCAACTGGGCTTCCACTTCCATCGACTTTTGTGAAAAATTTTCCAATTTATTCAGTTCTCTCACTTCTTTTTAGATGACCTTGTTGATCTTAAGCTCCCGGGCGCTTGGATTGACTGATGGTCGTACTCATCGCTGGTTTAATTTAAGAATGAAGGGGGCGCCTTATACTTTTGTCAAAATGGATTTTTACTCCCTTCAAAAGGTTACGCTTCTATCTTGATCAGCCTACTTACTCAACACTTAGTTTATTTTTCACCTTTTCACTTTTGCTTTGAATTTCTTTTTACTCCCTCACGTACCTTCGCTCAAATTTTTGAATTCATGATCAAGGAGTCTATTGTCGTGGCCGAATAGCTCACCGCAGCTTGAATTTCAAGACATCCTTACCGTGGATTTCAACCCAAGTAAATTTCCTTCACCGCATCCTTGGGAAAAGTTGGGCTTCTTCTTAGGGCTTCCGCAGACTTAGAAAATCTATAATTTATTCAACTTCCCTCAAGTTTCTTCAGATTTTCACTTCGCATCTTCTACTTTGACTTGAATTCTGCTTCTGGAGACTCCGGATCATCGATGCTCGACGGGATATCCATCAGCGGCCGGGACCGGAACTGCTAACTTCCAACATTGGAGACCGTGAATCCTAATTCCCTCTCTTCATTTGGCACTCCTCGAAAAAGGTGCCTTTCTTCAACTGGGGCGCCCAAACTTAGCAGACTTAGAAAATTTTCATGACTTTTCACTTTTCTTCCTCGATCCTCATGCATGTTCATCATTTCACTTTCTGCTGGAAGTTTTGAATGCTAAAATTAACGCCTGGCAGTCGGATGACCTCCATTGATGACCTCGGAACTCCAGATATGCTTCTGAAAAAGCTGAATAGACCCAGTAGGGCAAAACTAATTATTTTAAGATTCCGACTGCACCAGCCTGATACGGACACATTTTGAGCCAATCAAAAATCGGGCCGGACACTGCCGGACTAACTTTCTATTTTGAAATTTTCATTTCGTGGCACTCTTAGCCAGATCCGCTTTAAAGAAACTCAGAAACCGTAAAACGCTAATTACTATTCTCGAGAAAATTTCTAAAAATAGCAGCTTTTCCTAAAAATTTAGGATGAAAACTCTGAAGATCCGCCTGTAGGTTAAGTCATTTTAGCACTCCATCACTAAATTGAAAAATTTTGTGTTTTAACCTCCATGTAAGACATGCACACCCAAATTTTGACCTTTTGACTCAAGCTTCGGACTAGGATTCTTTACTCATTTCTTCAAAATGTCTAAGTGTAACAAAAATTTTAATTTTGGGGGTACAACATTGGCCTGCTTTGGGGACCATGGGCCATGACTCTTACAGGGAGAAACCATAGGAATCTCCGGCTTTGCTTAGACCAGTGCCTTGTCCATTGGGTATCGGAGTCAGCATCATTTCCTAATCACCTAATTTGCAGGACATTCCTTAATCACCTATTACCGGACTTCCTAAAAATCACCTAATAGTTGGACTTCCCTATTAATCACCTAAAACAAGACTCCTAATCACCTATAACACGACAGGACTGTTACGGAAAGGGGAAAAACAACATAATGAAAACATCACGGAAAGGGGAAACACATTACGGAAAGCAATGAAAAATATGTACAAAGATTGATTTCGAGAACTTACTCCACCCCCGGAGGGACGAAGTGCTTCAGATACTGCCCGCTGTGTGGTAGAGGGAGGAGACTTCCATCCAAGCGCGAGAGAATATAAGTGTTCTCTCCGGCGAGCTCGTGAATTGTGAAAGGTCCCAGCCACAAGGAATCAAATTTCCCATGCATTCCCTTGGGCTCATGTCTCTTATCCCATAAGAGGACTTGATCTCCAACCTCGAAATCTCGATGGCGAGCTTTCTTGTCAAAAATTTTCTTCACCCGCTCTTGGTGTTGAGTGATTCTATCTACTACCTCTTCCCTTTCTTCTTGAAGCTTGGTCAGGTACAAGATACGCTTCTGAATAGGATCTGTGAATTCTCCATCTTCTACTGAGGTCGCCAGCTGCAAGGCGGACAACTCCAATGTGATGGGTATCATTGCTTCTGTACCATACAGGAGTATAAAGGGTGAGGTACCAATGGCTCTCTTCGGAGTAATTCTGTCGGCCCAGAGAGCATCATAAAGTTTCTTGTGCCAAGTTCGCTGACTGGAATCAACCAACTTGCGAATGATTGTGACAATGTTCTTGTTTGATGATTCAGCCTGTCCATTACCCTGGGGGTAATAATCTGATGAATGAGATAATGTAATGCTGTGATCAAAACAGAACTCCATTAGCTCCTTTGATGAGAAACATGTTGCATTATCTGTCACAATTTTGCGAGGCACTCCGAAGCGTGTGACAATGTTTTCCTTTAAGAACTCACACACGACCTCGGACGTAGCTCGCTTGGTAGGAATGGCTTCAACCCATTTAGTGAAATAATCAGTGGCTGTAAGGACATAAATATGCCCCATGCTGGAACGTGGGTTGATAGGACCAATAAAATCTAGACCCCATTGCTGAAATGGAGCATCTATAACAACTGGCCTGAGAGGAGCGGCTGCTAACTTCGCTTTGCCAACAAACTGTTGACACAACTGACATTTATGTACCCACTCGTATGCATCGCGGAACATAGTCGGCCAAAAGAACTGAGCCCGCAAGATTTTAAAAGCTGTTACCTTTGATGAAAAGTGACCACCGCATGCTTGATTATGGAAAGCTTCCAGCAAGCGCCGTTGTTGATCTTTGGTAACACACAACAAGAATGTTCCGTCAAGGCCCCGCTTGTACAAAACATTGCTGATGATTATATAATTCTGCGCTTTTAGCTTAAGCGTTCTCCTTTGTTGCTTGTTCAGGTGATTTGGACAATCACCGTATGTTAGGTAATACCATATCTCAGTAAACCATTCTCCCGAAGACTCGATCAGCAAGACCATTGGAAGGTCTTCTTTAACTTCAGGTTCAATCTCGGGTATCCCTTTAGCTTGAAGTTTCTTATCACCATCTTCCGCCATCAACTGACAAAGACCTCTCCCGCGAACGAGTTTGGTTGGCTTGATCTCCAAGTCATACTCTTGAACCTTTGCGATCCAGTTTCCTCTTTTGGAGCCCATCTCCTGTTGAGTTAACACGCTCTTTACTGCTGGATCTGTGACATACACAACGGTGTGAGAATTTAGGATATAGAATCTGAAATTCTTTACAGCTCGAACCACCGCATAGGCATTCTTTTCAATCTGAGAGTATCTTGATTCGCTGTCCTTGAAACTACAGCTCATGAAAGCTATTGGAGATTCAGTTTCTTCGTTTAACTTTTGTGTCAGAATAGCAGACAGAGTATACTCTGATGCATAACAATAAAGGATAAATTCCTTTTCAAAATCAGGACGGACTAGCACTGGAGCTCGACTGATGGCTTCTTTTATTGCTGCGAACGCCTTCTTTCCTTCTTCCGTCCACTTGAAAACTGTCTTCTTCTTCATCATAGCAGATATATCTTTAGTCAACTCAGAAAAATCTGGTACAAATCTTCGTATGAAATTTACCTTACCAAAGAAAGAGTGTACCCCTGTTCTGCTTGTTGGAAGAGACAAACTTCGAATAGCTTCAACCCGACTTGGGTCAATTCGAGTTCCCTCCTTGGAGACGATGTGGCCAAGCAACTTGCCTTCCGTCACCGCGAAGATAGACTTTTTGGGATTCAATGATATTTTATGATATCTGCATCTCTCAAAGACTTTCCCTAGATGTGAAAAGTGATCTTGTCGTGTCTTTGAGAAAACAGTGAGGTCGTCAAGATAGACAACTATTACTTTATTCTTCAAATCACCAAATGCCAAATCCATGGCTCTTTGAAATGTAGCACCGGCGTTGATGAGGCCGAAGGGCATTCTTTCATAGGCAAACGTACCCCACGGGGTTGTGAACGCCGTCTTGAATTGATCTTCCTCAGCCACCGCTATTTGATTATAACCAGAAAAACCGTCCAATAAAGACAGCATCTCTGAACCGGTAACCGTCTGTAAAGTGTGCTCCATGATCGGCAAAGGATAATTATCCTTGAGCGATGATTGATTCAGGTTCCTGAAATCGACGCAAATTCTGATTTCTCCGTTCTTCTTGCGCACAGGAACTATATTCGACACCCAAGTGGAATGATGGATCGGAAAGATGATCTTTGCATTCACCATCTTCTGGATCTCCGCGTAGATGGTGTCTTGAATCCGCGGATTGTAGTGTCTTTGCTTTTGCCTGAAGGGCTTTGCTTCAGGTCGAAGAGGAATTGTGTGAGACAATTCTCTTGGTGTAAAAACTTTTAAATCTTCATATGACCAGGCGAAGACATCTCGGTATTGCTGGAACAAAGAAATGAACTTCTCGCTCTCCTCCACCGTGCAACATGTACCTAAATTAACAAGCTTGGGCTTGTCAATTGTACCAATATTGACTTGTTGATATTCGGCAGAAGTTCTGTCACTTGAATTTCTCTGCTCTTGAATGTATCTATCATGCCTGTCAAAAATATTCTCCAAGGAAACTAAACCCTTGGGAATTTTATTTCCTTTCAACTGGATTATGCTGGATTCTGGTTCTTCTGGAACTTCTTTATCTTCAGCAATCTTTGGCGTATCAGAAACTTCTGTTATTGCTTCTCTGTGAGTAGATGAACTGCCTTCAAAGAACAATTCCTTGAAATTATCTCCCATAACAAGAAACTCCTTAATGTGTTCATCATCGTTAAAGACTTGCCAATTATCACAGTTGTCAGGTACAGCTGGCCTGTATATTAATTCAATGGCAAACGCATTCTGACGAAAGTCAGAATGTGGCATGAAAAGTGAAGCTGATACCGCGAGGGCATCTGCTCTGCTATTTTCTAGACGTGGAATGTACTTGATATCAAATGCTTCGAACCAATCTATTGCATTCCACACCCTATTTCTATAATGTCGAAGACGATCTGCTTTCACTCTGAATTGGTCTCTGACTTGCTTTACAACAAGCTCCGCATCACCTTCGACCTTAAGGTATTTGATACCCATATCTTTTGCATTCCTGAGACCTAGTAAAAGCGCCTCATATTCCGCCGTATTATTTGTACATTCAAATTGCAAGCGGTATGCAAAAGGATATAATTGTCCTTCAGGAGAAATTATCACAACTCCTGCTCCTGAACCAGCAGTGGAACAACTCCCATCGAACTGCAAAGTCCACAACTTAGGATCATCTGCTGATTTCTCTACGATGCATGCGACCTCTTGACTTTCTTCAGGAACCTCCGACAGCATGGCGTAAGTACCAAGACCCGTTTCTTGATATAAAACTTGAGCTTGAGGATCCTGAGACTTCACGACCGCAAATCGAGATTTGGGTTCTGGTTCCAGCTTGAAAGTTCCTTTCTTTAATGGAATATTTGCAGAAGACCAATCCATCTGAATCTCTCCACCGAGGTCCTTGCAAAAGCTTCTGCTTAGTAGCATCCCGTAGCTTGCTGGAATGTCAGCTACTAGGATGGTCATCATGATTTTCTTTTCAGGACAAGCCGCCAACCTCACTTGAGCATCTTTTAATTGACCGACCAACGGCACCGACTTGGACTCCAGTGAGTAGCATTTGTCCTTTGTCTTGGTGCACGAAAGTCCTAGAGCATTCATCACTTGTAGAGGCATGACGTTATCGGAAGCTCCGGAATCGATGATACAATTGCTTAATTTGTAACCTCCTATATATAGAGAAATATAGAAGGGCTTAGGCTTGTCTTCCGCCGAAACGGATGATTCGAGCAATGTGGGCTGCTTGGTAGGTCCTTTCTTCACAAATTTGAGAAGTCGGTCCACTTGCTCTGGATGATCTTGGAGATACTCTAACTGAGAAATCTGCACTTTGTTCTTCATCAATGAATCTACAATGTCAAAATTTGCTGAGGACGAACCTTCAGCAACTGCTTTCATGTTCTCTTGAGAAGACTTAATATTTGAAGTAGAAGCTACTTCTCTTTCTTTGTCTTTTGATATCTTCAACCTCTCTTCTTCTTCTTCCTTGTGTGCCCTCAGATGTTGAGCTCTGGTGAACACAGGAGTCGTATGATTCTCAGGATTAACTGCAAGAGAGTACTGACAAATATCTTCTTCTTGTTCTTCAAAATCGGGTTCACTTTCAAAGTAGCCCGTTGCGGAGTCGCCATCGAAGTTGTCCGATTGAGGTAAGACAACATTCGAACTTGGAGTTGGAACGAAACTTGGTGCAGGTGCAGCTTCGGCATATCCCATTATCTCGTTCA
This sequence comes from Sequoia sempervirens, assembly GCA_007258455.2. Lineage (NCBI taxonomy): Eukaryota > Viridiplantae > Streptophyta > Pinopsida > Cupressales > Cupressaceae > Sequoia > Sequoia sempervirens. The sequence goes on along the minus strand of VDFB02133378.1, from coordinate 13,906 downwards.
TTCTGACATTTTCAGGGCAAGATGCGCCGGCATGTTCAGTGGAATCATGAAAAGAGCAAAACACAGCATTTTGTGTATTGTCGGCTGCTTGCCTTGGTGGAGGTAGCCCTCGTGGCTTGTAATTGTTGTAAGGTTGAAAGTTATTCCTCCTCGGCTGATACGGCTGTTGAGGTTGATAAGGTTGCTGTGGTGCGGGCAAGGCAAGTGGTGGTGCAACTTGAGCAAGAGGCGTCGGCTGAAGTGGCAATTGCCTCTTGAGAATAGTTACTTCATTTGCAACCCTTTGAAGTAACGGATCAGCAGAACTTTGAACCAAAGGTCTAATAGCATCTCCTCTGATCTTTCCTGAGGTGATCATGTTGTCTTCAATTTCTATTGCACCTTGTTGTGCTTCTCCCAGTTCTGTCTCATGCGCCGATCTTATGATAAAGGCTATCTCTGATGGAAGTGCGTTGACAAAACTGCTTAACAGGATCTCAGGCGATGGATTAAGTGTATATGAAAGACGAGTAACCAGGCGGTTAAACCTTGCTACGAACTCTCTCATTGGTTCATTGTCCTCCTTCTTTGAATTGGAAAGTCGAGCAAACAACTGGTGGCTATCTTCAGCTGGTTTGAACCTCGCGAGAAACTTTTCAGTCATAGTATTCCAGTTGGTTATGCAACCGGGCCCCAAATGATTGAACCATTCGGCAGCAGCTCCCGCGAGTGTCTCAACAAAGAGACGAACAGCAACATCTTCATGACCTACATGCAAAACAGCGCAAGCCGTTGAAAAGGCTGAAAGATGATCATCAGGATGTTGACTTCCATCACCTTGGAAACGTGGAAAGTGCTTTCTTGACCCCTTAGGCAATTCGTGATTTGCCCCTAAGGCCAAAGGTCCAATATTGTCACCCCTTAGGCAATTCGTGATTTGCCCCTAAGGCCAAAGGTCCAATATTGTCACCCCAAGGCAGCGGGGGACCTCTTCTCCGATTGCGATTGTTGTTGTCATCGTTGTTGCGGTTATCACCCATTGCTTCGGATTCTTCTTCTTCGAACACAGGTACGGTGTTGAATTCAGGTACTGTGTTGGATTCAAATACTGTGTCGGATGATTCTCCAACTTCTATATGATGCGTATGTGGAAGGAAAGTATCTTCTTGGAAAAGCGGATTTGTTCTTGTTCTCCTCCTTGTATAGACTATGTAAGCCAGGATTGTCTAGTCCCACGCGGGTGGTGGCAAGACAGGTCTCTCGGCTGCAATATCGGCTTTCTCTTCCTCTTTGTCTATAATAGCAGCAGCGTTTCTCCACTGAGCAGGGGTCTCCTTCTTCTCAAAGATGAAACTTCTCAGGCTGCTGATAATGTCCACTTGCTCTCCTTCAATTATCTGGAAACTTGGCTGGATAACTGGAGGTGTAAGATCAGGTTGTTGAACTGGAGCAGTAGGACGCCAGATGGTCATACCCGTGACATAAAGCCTAAGCTTTCTTTGTTGTTTAAAGCCTCGTGCCCCACGGTGGGCGCCAGAAAACTGTTGGCGTTTAAATTCGCACCTCTGGAATGCGGATTTGAAAACGGACAGCTATGCACAGATAAACTGCTCTTCAAATTAGGAGGGGAAGCTCCCTCTTGCTGATGGTGTTTGAAAGAAAGTAAACTAAAACTAAGTTGCCTATCTTTTTGGATCAGCTTAGAGCACAAGGTTTTTTAAACACAAACGCCGCAGCTGAGATTTTCTGATAAGAAGTTCAACTACGACTAACTTAGACTAAAGACGTTCCTAACCTCTCAAGTAATAGCAGAGCAAGAGAAGTTAGAAATTAACAAGGCAGATTTTCTGACAAAAATACTTTAACAATCTCTCTCTCAACAAACACCTACACACTTCACTGTAAGCTGAAATAAAGATCATGAAAGCATAACATAGATAACGGAAATCTGAGATTTTAGACCAAGGCAAAAGAGGCTCATGATTTTATTACTCAAATCTCTAAAACAAAACTCCCTTCTAACATGCCTTGAATAAGAAATTGCAGCTAAGGAGGTTGCAAACTTATTCTTAACACAATAGAAAACAGCAATCTCACTAACTCCTTGTTGGCTAAAGAGGCTCAACAATTTGCTTATCACAATACAAATGAACAATACTTGAGCAACAAATAGAAGGCACAATAGGCTCAGCGTTTTGTTCTCATAAGCACGGTTAAAGAAAATAAATGAGCAAAGGCTCTTATTTATAGAGAAGCAGAGGAGTAGGGAACCCTAAAATCTCCTTGCTTTCACAATCTAGGGCTTGCTCAGCAAGCAAGCTTTATTACTAAATCTAGAAACAAGATAACAACTAAAACCCTAAAAAGCAGAAAAAGCGGGAAACGCCAACTATTACATCTTATCTTCTTTCTATCCTCAAAGAATGGATAAGGATGATTCCAAGAATAGAAAGAAAGCGGGAAAGAAAGCTTCTAGAAGAAAGCTGCTTTAAAGCTCGATCACATCCGCTAGGAAGTCTGAGATTGTGTCCCGGTTCGGTGCATCTATACCATCAACAGCAAAACACCGCTTTTCAAGAATATCTTCAGCATCTGCAATAGATCTCTGGAAATCTTCAATCTCATTGGCCGCTTTATTGAACTTTGTTGACATCATTGAAACATAACCTATCCTTCCACCAACTGGGCTGCAACTATGAACAACATTCTGGAACTGATTTTGTACTTCCTCAAGCCCGACGTAAGAACCATCCTCAAGACTGTACTGAGAGGGGATCTCTATGACAAATTCGCTGATGAAAAGGAGAGCTTCAACCACCCTTTGCCTGTAGGTGATGAATTCTTCAGATATCCTCTCATAGGTTTTAACTTTGAAAACATGACGCTCTCTCCAAGCAAGGATTTGTCTTTTATGCTCCTTTGAAACTGCTGAACCGTAGGCTGTGTCTAAATCAGCAATGTTAATCTCATGCCTAGGTTTTACTTCAGCCCATGTTTGTTCAAATCCTTGGATGCTTTGACGAAGTTTATGAGCATTCTCTCTCAACTGGAACATCTGAGCCAAGATCTCCTTTCCTCTGACAATGAAGCTCTCGATCCACTCCTGAGTCTCTTTCCCACATATGACCAGCTGTCTTAACTGATGGTGATCAGCTGGTGTCTCTAAGACCTGGGGCAGCAACTGAGTTGTTTGTGAAGAACCACGAGCAAGGTTAGAAATAAAAAGCTTAAGCTGCTGATTTTCAGCCTTGAGGGCTGCCTTGTCTTCTCCATCTTTAAGCACTCTTTCATGTAGGTTTTCGGATACAACTTTGAAGAGACTCAAATCTGCATGTCTGGTATTTCTACCAAGATTAGCCTTGACCATTACAAAATCATCCATGTTCACCTCATCTCTATTCTTATCTTCTGGAGGCACAGCAGTCTCTACAACAATCTCGTTATCAGGATTCCTATCAAAGTGAACTTGCTTCTTTGCCTTCTTCTTAGGAGGTTCCTGATAAATATTATCGAGATCATCAACACTCACTTGATATGAAGGCCTTCTCCTAACCCTTCCTAAGGAGTTCTCAAGCCAAGACACCGTAGTATCTTTACTAACTTCCTCAGGAGGTACTGCTGCGATCTCTTCATCATCTTCAATATCGAGATCAATATGAATTGGTGACGAACCCGTCAAAGGTACAGGAACATGTGTTGAAGGTGGCTCCTCTGTTTCTTTCTGAGGTATGGGCTCGTCAAGAGGAACTTCTGAATCAACCGTAGGCTGTTCCTGTATGACTATGCCTGAGAAATCCAACCTTCTCTTTACATTTTTATTTGATCTACATCCTTTGACGCCATCTTGAGACTGACTTTTACCCTTTCCTTTTGACTGTGCTGTAGAAGAAGAGGGAATTATCCTTGGCGGCTCTGCTACTGGAATAGAGTTCTTCCTTTTAAGCACTAAGAAAACCTTACTATACTCAATGACTTGTCTTGTTCTGTCTTCAACTGAAAGAGATTCCTTGTTTGCCCAATTAACTTGTGGAAGAGGCTGATCCTTGATTCTTTTCTGAGTGTACATTGGTAGAAGAACATCTTCATCATCATCAGAGAGCCCTTCTAGATCTTCATTTAAGCAATCTTTCATCTGATGGAGAGTCAACCTGCTGTAACTACGCCTTCGCACTTCAAACTCATCTGCACAGTTAGCCCAAAAATCTTCAAGCGCGGGTATATGATTGTAATTCTTTTCCAACCGGCCAGCGTAGACACCATGAGGATCAAATGACCGCCTCTCACTGTAGGGTTTGAGACCTAATTTATCTAATTCTTCTCCAATTGTCCTGGCATCTGCAGCAGTCCTGCATGTATAAATACCCAACCCTAATGGAAAGTGAAGAGAGGGTTTCTTTCTATTTCTCAAGACTGTGTGGACACCGTGAGCTTGCCTCAAGAATTCCATGAAGATAACCTCATCTGACGGATACCTTGGCAACATGAGCGGGGCACCTGAATAACCATACACCCTGAGATAGGTAAAGGTAGGAAACTGTATAAACCAATCCGCCCATTCCGCCATTGCTGCCCTGGCAACTGAAGAGATGCAGACACGTAATTCATTGTCTAAATCACGCACTGTGTACATCAAGAATGCCTCGTTCACCCTTTTGTAGTGGTGCAACGACTTTGTGAACTCCAGCTGAGGATAATAATTATATATGTGTTGAACGCTCAATGACCCCTCGGTGTTCAATCCTCTGAATTGACCTTGATAGGCCACCAAATAGACTAGATATGACACCATGTGGAATACATGAAACTGGAAATATTCTGGTATTTGTTGATGTAGGCAGTCACTAATCAAAGTAGGCCAATCATAAAACTCGGTTTTCTTCATAATGTGAGGTATGGCATAAAACATCCAAGGTTGGAACTTGGTGGCATCCTCGGAACCAGTGACCCTGTTGAGCAAAGTGATGATGATGGCAACTTCGTCCTTGAACTCCCCTCGTCCGACATTCTTGGGCAATGTCTTATGTTTTTCTTTCATCCATCTCTGGGCAATCTTCTTGCTGTATTTGTCCTTATGCATATTCCACATCTTTTCAGACTCATATCCCTCGAAGAGTTACACTTTCAGCCATGGGGGAATGGAAAACACTTTTCAAACTGTCGTGCTTTAAATCGCAAATCAACCCGCTTCATCCGGCCGACCGATCTCCTAGTAGTCGGCGGTAATGCTTAATGCAAGTTTAACTTTAACCTCAAGGCTCTCTGAACTGATATAGGAATAGACGCCATGCAGGAGTCCAGAATGACCTGTGTTCCCGATTAAAGTGTTACCGCTTCCTCTCCAAGGCTGTAGGCCTAAACACCTTCTGACATGATGCAAAAGTCTGTCTCCCACCGCTTTGGATAACTAGAAAAGTGCTGATTCTGGACTTCGGAAAACATTAGAGTAAAAAATTCATTTCAGAAAACTTGAAGAATGATCAGAACTCATCGGGTTCAGACAAGTCTTGGAACAATTTCTATTTTAGAATGCTACTTTGTGCTTCAATCCGACGACTTTTGAGAATTTTTCCTAGATATGGGTTTTGTCTTAATAACGATACAAGACAACCTTGTGATCGTCCGCTTTTGAAAAATCTTGAATTTTGATCTAGTATGTTAGAACCCTAATTTCTTCTTTAATTTTTCCCTAAAAAGTCGCATCCGGTTTTGTTTTACTATTGTTAGAAATGGACCCGCTTTGATTGGATTTTGCAAAACTCGACGTTTGATCGAAAAAACAGCCAACCCTAGGTTTTTGAACTTTCTTGAAAAAAAGCTGCGATATGGGTTTTCTTCAGAAGACTGATTGGCAAGGACCCAGATGGTTGAAATTTGAATGCACTGAGGTTTTCACCGACATGCAAGATAAAAGCACTTGCTGCAACTTGATGAAGTTCTTGAAAATTTCTTCAGAAGATTGAGGCAAAAAGACCCAGATGACTGAAAAATTGAAAGCCTTGGCCTTCTGCTTGAAAAACTTGATCTTCTGGAACAGAAAACTTGAAAAAGCAAGGGTTTATGCTTGCTGGTCTGAAAAATCTGATGTAAAACCAGCAACTATGAATTCTTTAATCACAAAAATTTCTCAAACTTGCTGCTCCAACTTTCTCCACTGAAGGCAACCTGCAAAAATAATGAAAAATACATTGAAAAGAAGAGTTAAATAGACTTAGGGTTCGATTTTAGGTTTTGCTTTTTTCTGCTTTTATTCTCAAAACCCTAAATCTTATCTTCTCAAGTTTGGACGCCATCTTCTTCTCAAGCAAATTTTGAAATTTGAAAATCTTCAAAAATCTTCTAAGGCATGAAGGTTTGGGCGCTTTCTCCAAGAGGGGCGCTCAACTTCACCAGTGTTAGTCAAAATTTCAACTTTTTCAACTTTTCTCAATTTCAACATGCCACTTCGCCACTGATTTCTCGTTGATTGGTGTACCCGACAGGTGAGCTGAGTGGTTCACTGCGGAGCCGGACTGATTCTGAAGAAGATGTTCTGGAGGCACCTCCGGCTAAAAACTTGATTTCGGCCTCCGAATTCATGGGAGGCTTTTCCTTCTAGGGGCGCCCAGTTTCTTTAGTGTTAGCCATTTTCCTGATTTCCAAGCTCTTCCTTCTCCCTTTGATCTTCTGGTGAATCTTCGGACGAGCTACGCTGGATCTGCGATCAATCGCCCGAAAGTGTTTCGATAGCCGTGAATCGATTTTGACAAGGGGTCTTCTTGACGCTAAGCATTTCCGCGAAATTCCATCATTTGAGGTTTTAAAAATTTGGGTTTCAACCGGGCTTCTACTTCCATTATTAGACTTAGAAAATTTTCCAATTTATTCAGGTCACTCACTTCTTCAGATGACCTTGTTGGATCTTAAGCTCCGGGCGTCGGATTGACTGATTGCTGTGCTCATTGCAAAGCTGACGGAGAATGAAGGGGGTGCTCTGGAGACACTTTTGTCAAAAAGTGGATTTTTACCCTTCAAAAGGTTGGGCGCCTATCTTGACTGGGGGCGCCCAGTTTACCAACACTTAGTTTATTTTTCACCTTTTTCACTTTTGTTTTGAATCTCTTTTTACCTCTCGTCGGACCTTCGTTTCCACTCGGACCGATGATCACAGCCCCGCTTTGTTGTGGCCGGGAATAACTCACCTAAAAGCCGCTTTGAATTAAGACATCCCGCTGTAACTTCCTCGACCGCAGTCTTCATCCGTTGGTAAATTTGAGTTGGGCTCTTCTTCTTAGGCTCTCGGGCCTTGCACTTAGAAAAATTCATAATTTATTCAACTTCAAGTTTCAGATCTTCATTTATACCTTCTACTTTGACTTGAATTTGCCGGAGACTGGATCATCAGATGCTCTGACGGGGATATCCATCGCGAAGCTGACTGAAAACTGAGCAACTTCCATTGGAGACCGTAACCCTAATTCCTTCATTTGGCACCCTGAAAAGGTGGGCGCCTTTCTTCAACTGGGGCGCCCAAACCTAGCAGACTTAGAAAATTTTCATGACTTTTCACTTTTCTTCCTCGATCCTCGTGCATGTTCATCATTTCACTTTCTGCTGGAAGTTTTGAATGCTAAAATTAACGCCTGGCAGTCGGATGACCTCCATTGATGACCTTTAACTCCGTGATATGTTTCCAAAAGCTTCTAATAGACCCAAAATAGGGGCAAAACCGGGATATTTTAAGATTATGACTGCACCACTGACACGGACATTATTTTGAGCTAATCAAAATCGGGCTCGACTCGGCTTGACTAACTTTCTATTTTAGAAATTTTCATTTTAGAAAAATTTTGCTGCGATCCGCTTTCAAAAGAAAACCTGTAAAACCCGTAAAACGCTAGTATCAAGAAAATTTCAAAAAATAGCTTTTCCTAAAATTTAGGGATGAAAAAACTCCAGATCCTGGTTTTGTAGGTTAAGCCGCTTCCAGTTGCACTGCATCGCCGAATTGAAAATTTTGTGTTTTAACCCTCCATGCAAGACATGCACACCAAATTTTGACCTTTTGATCGACGGATAAGACTTTTACTCCTACTTCAAAAAATGTCTAAGTGTAACAAAATTTTAATTTTGTGGGTACAACAGTTAAAACCAAGCCTTGGGCTATCCATGCAACTTGACCTTAGGAAATTTCTCTCTATTCTTTTTGCAAAAACAACCTTGGGAGCTCCATTTTCCATTTTGCAGAGCACTCACTTCTTTTCCTTAAATTTTACTTCAGCTCCATGGTTTGATAGTTCTAAGTGAACTCTTTGAGGGACTGTAACCAATGAACTCTGAATGCCATAACAATATCTCCTATGCTAAAGAAGTCATCAATCACCTTATGGCTACCTAAGGTTATACTCAACAATGGAATCTTCTTCTTGCAATGCAAGATGAATCCATTTGCAACCATCACATTAAACTTTTCAAAGTATTTTGTCTCAAGACCTCTTTTGACCACCAAACCTTTATCAATAAATTTGTGGTTTGCCCCACTATAACCTAGCACCATAACTCTGCTCATGCATAACTCCTCTAACTCTTAAGGGATTGATCTTAAGAGTGCCAAAAAGTGTGGCAAAATGTAATGACTGCCCCTAAATTTTTTTGTTTTCTGTTTGCTGATAAGAAGTGTTTTACTGATGTTTGCTTGTTTTTTCAAGTGCCATTCATTGTTTATGCATAAATAATATATATAACATAAAGTACTTTAAACATAGAGAAACTTGTTTGCAAGTTGATAAATTTTCTGAATAAATTTATTTAATATCATAACAGAAAATCAGATTTCTCATACATGAAATCAGAAATATTTGTTTCACACCTCAGAATTAGTCTTCAAACAGCTGCTAAACACTTCCAGGTTGCAATATTCAACTCCAACAAGTAAGCCCTTCAAACCCTTGTAAACCCGTCACAAACTGAAGCTCTTCAAACCCCCTTAAAGTGCAGATTCCGATCATTTCAACAGCAGGTCTGAACAACTAGAAAATATCAAACTGGGCGCCATACTCAGCTGGGGCAATTTTGTCCTAATAATTTGATCCTTTGCTGATAAATGCAAGTAAATATATGTGATGGGGCGCAAGGATAAGGGGCTTCAAATGAAACAATACCCAGAAAGTTATCTCAAGCCAAAACCAAGTTAAGAACAAATAACCAGACTCTGCCCTGGGAATGTATTGCTCAGAAAATCACTGTAAACTGCTCAAAACCCTCAAAATCCTCCTTAAAACTCAACGCCGTGATCATACCCTTCAAAGCCAAACTCATTTACACCAAACCCAATAAGCAACACTTCAAAAATATTCAAAAATCTTCATCTCTCAATACGAAAATACTGAAAGTTTGGGTTGGGGCCCTAGCTCGGTTGGCTAAATCTTTCCTGTTGCAGGAGGTTGGTCACGAGGTCTAGTCTCCCCCACCCCCGTGGTACCGAAGGGCGTGTCGCGCTAGCGCCGCCGGTCACGTTAAAAAGTTTACCAAGCGCACTGCAGTTTATATGGGGTCGTGCTACCCGATTCCTGCAGTCTAAAAAAATAAATAAATAAATAAAATACGAAAATACTGAAAACCTGAATATGTGTTAAGCACCAAAGTGACCCCTAAGTGAAATCACACCCAACTGACTAGGGTGGATCTCTCACCACCAAAACCAGCTCCTAAATGAAGAGGGTTTTCGTCCTCAACACCAAACTATTGGCCTCTAGAGAAAATCCAACAACATTTTGTTATGCAACCAACTTCAACTTCTACAAATGAGACTCAAATGAGATTATAAAGAGTCAATGAGAAATTAAGGCAACTCAAGTTTCAAAATGTTTTTCCCTCCAAAAGCAACCCCCTTCTCCATTTGCCTTTCTAAATAATTTTCTTTATACTTTTAAAACATTATCAAATATTCTTCACAAGGGCGTCCTACTCAAAACAAAACTATTTTGCCTTATTCAGCCTTCTAAAACAACGTTAAGTTATCTCATTAGGCACCAAGGTATTTTTCAATGACCTCCTATCCCCTCACTTACGTTATAAAGTGATTTTATAAAAGTAAAAATAAATTAAGTGACTGATAAAAAGCAAATATTAAATAATTCAACCTTAGGCTCTCCAATGCCAACATAGAAATAACACTGCTGAGAACACTATGGGCCTAAGACCAGTTTCCCAAAATAGACTTACTATAAATAGCAATTGCTAAAAATAGTAAGTACTCACCAATTATCAAACTGGCACAAAACATTAAAGAACTTCCACACACTGTCCAAATAGGAAACCCTACGCTACATTGTCGCCAGGACCAGTTAATAAATATAGTACTTACTAAAAATAGTGAGTCAAAACCAAACTATCAGAAAGGACATCGAAAATGGGGACATTACACAAAAGTACCTCTCAAAATCATTTCTTCCTCCTTTTCAAATTTTTGTCCTTCAGGCTTAGGTTCCTTAGTTTCAAAATCTTCGTCTAAAACCATCTCAATGTAATGCACTTGGCCTCAATCATGATACCCATGTCCTAGTTCCCATGGTTCTTTGCAAGTGAAGCATAACTTCTTCCATCTCAATTCATCCTTGGTTTCTTCCTCCTTCATGGATGACATATTCTAGGACTACATAATCCCTTTTTAAAAAAGTTTCTTTGAAAGAGGTTTTAACCGAAATTTGCTCTTGAAAATAAAATTCTAAATGTTAAGGCCTCTTAATCACCTCTTGTAAAGAAGGTGGTTCACAAGATTTTAACAAACCCTTGAGAGGTTCAAAAAGAACCTCTATAAAAAGCATAGTAAGCCTCCTTTCGTAGACATTAGGAACCATCACTAACAATTCTTGAAATTTTTGCTACATAAATTTTCACAAAGTTATACTGTCTGAGCTAGGCCAACTCCCTAAAATGAGTCTCAAGGTCCTTTTTGTCAAATCATTCAATCAATATTTTTTTTTAACTCATAGGTGTTGATGAGATTATGAGGATATGGGAATAGCATTGTGCAAGGTTTATGAGTGGACTTTCAGCCTCCTATAGTAGCAAAAAAGAGGTTTCCAATCCCTAATATCAACAACATTTCAAATGATAAATAATAGCAGATTTGTGTTGAATAACAATTGTTATAGGGTAGCTTTCAACCATTTTCATGAGGATCATTTGGATAGAGGCTTGATTGAACTCATAAACTGTATTCTACAATCAACAATCCTATGGTAATAGGTGACAACTTTGAATAGTTCAAAGAACGATTAGCTAATAGGTCTTTAACCTAATTTTTTTACAGATTTTTTTGATAATTTCTATGTCCATTACCAAAGTCATTCTTGTGTTAGGATTTTTCTATGCACTCATTCAAAGGATCCAACCACCATTTTCAATCTTCACAAAACACTAAGAACATGGTTTCCTAGTTTGTAGATGAATCAAAATGACTAGGATTTGTGAAAAATCGTCCAAAAAAATAGGCTCAAGTTTAGCAAAGGTGTAATGTCCCCCTTTTTAGCATGCATCAAAGTTCGGAGATTTAGCCTATCATCTAGTCCTCGTAGGCTAATAATGGTGTTTAGAGAGCCCTGTTTTGGAGATATCTAGTTCTTTAGTTGGTAGTTTGCAATGTTTGTGAGCTCCAGATCCTTGGCATATTCAGAGGGAATGATATTCAGGGGTTTTTGGCTTCATTTATATGTACTTACTATTTTTAGTAAGTCAATGGTTGTTAGAGGCCAACCTTATTATTTTTAGTAAGGCACCCTAGTGAGCAGAGAACTTGGCGTGCTTTCTCCTAGCGCTAACGGAATTGATTTATGAGATTCATTAATGGAGTTATGGTATTTAATTATTATTAAAATTATACTTTAATAATAATTAGTTAATTATAAAAGTGCATATATTAATGACTTGTATTGACTTTATAATAAAGGTGCATTTAATGATATAAAGTCAATTAATTATAACCAACATTTGGGTGCCCACTTGAAGGGATATAATAAAGCACAAAGGCAAATATATTTTTATTATATTAAATGATTTAAGCCTCATGGGAAACCATGCTTTTTGGAGAAGAGTATAAAAGCATTTGGAAAATACAAATAATTCATTCTAGGTCATTGATTCAACACTTGGTTTTTGTCGCTTTGGCATTTGGGGGTGGAACCAAGGGTTTTGCTGCAATTGCAGTCTTGGAAAACGTAGTATCTCTTTGATTTTGCTACTCATAGGTGTGAAAGATCACCCAAAGGTTGCATTCATCAGCTGGCTATCATTCTGAATTCACATTCTGCAAATTATGAAGTTTATTTCAGGGTTTGAAGAGTAAATCAGAGGTATTAATTGTTGTTGATAATTTATTGCTGTTTGCTTTTGCTGGGTCGTACCATTCTTCATTCGCTGGGCCATACAAGACATTACTGTTGAGGCCATACAAGTCTCCATTGCTGGGCGTGGGAGTCTAAGGCTGAAAACACCTAGGTTTCCAGCTTTCATTCTCCTCCATTTTCAGTGGCTAGGTTCTAGTTATTGGTGTTTGTGATTTCTAAGGTGGACAATCTGTCAATGTGGGCTAGGCGTCCATTAAAGTGGGTTTCAGGTTGCTGTTAGAAGTTTTTCAGAATACCAGTTTATATTACTTAGCTTTCGCCGCCTATCCGTCATCTTTTGGGAGGTGTTTGATCATTGCTTTCAATCAGGAAAAAGTTTCAATGTGAAGAAGACCATAAATTGTGATAGGCATCCAAAATATTGAGCTGCTGTTGATAAACCTGATTATATCAGATTTGCAAATATTACTCTTGGCATCCGGGTATGACTATATTTGTATTTGCAAAAGAAGGTTTAAAACTGAATATAGTTGGTTGTTGAATTCGGCTCTTGTCTTCCCTACCTTTGCAATTTACATTTATTTATATGCATCTATCTTTCTTACCTGGCATATATCTTCAAAACATTTTAAACCATCCAAAACGCAAAAACTTTGAAAATACTAGCAAACGCACAGGCAAGTTTTCAGATTAGCAATTATCTCAACAAGGGGTGGGATATTTCAGTGGTATAAGAGCAGTTTCCTGTCATCCTGTTGGGTGAGTCAATAAAATTCAAAACAAAGGAAATATGGCTTTAGATAAATCCATGATTGAATTGATGCAGAACTTATATGATCTGATGAGGGATCCGGAAACGCAATAGGATCTTCTAAGGATGTTTACAAAATTTAAACAAAAAGATAAGAAAAAGGAATTGATTCAAAGTGATTTTCAGCCTACAAGTAATCATGGAAAAGGAGTTATGGCAGGCAACAAGAATGGATCAGAATGCGATGATGAACATATTGGGGAAGCTAATGAGGAGCAGGTAGAAGAACATGGGTTCAAATCTGAAGTGATTGATGATGAGAAAGTTTAACATCATGATAATGGTTTGGTAGAACCCCATGATGATACTTCCAGTGCTCAAAGAGTTGTTATCAGCCTTGAAAACAATTCTGATTTTAATGATAGCAGTCATACTATTGAGCATAATCATGAGATAGATACTATGGCACATGAAGAGAATGATGTTGAAGGTTCTTCTAACGCTGGCACGCAAGATGTGAGTGTCAAAAATGAGGAATGCATGGAGAATTTGAGCCACAATAATTCTGATTTTTGCAACAGCAGACATATTTCCTTGCATCATCATGAGATAGCAGCCATTCCACATGAGGCTGATGGTTGTGTGGAGTTGTCTAATGTTGATACTCAAGATTTGGGTGTTAATGATGCAATATGTGTTGTGGATTCATGCCACCAAAAGTCTAATTTTGTATATCAGACCTTGGAAGATGTGAACAAATCAGAAAAATTACATGAGATTGATGAGTCCTAGGAGTCCACTCAGTTGGTAGGACAACTGAGGGTAAATGAGGACCAGATTGATGCAGCCATTA